>QNGE01004481.1:0-24754 GCA_008508345.1 Paragonimus westermani
GAAGTTGTATGCCTTATATATTTTTCTACGTCCATGTGCCCTTACCATGTAACTGTAGCCAACATCGTTTCACATGGTATTGGTTTGAGGGCGTAGTAGAGTGCATGAGGTCGTTTATAAGTCTGTGGACTTAGAGTGGTTATGTATCAACCTCAACGGTTTGTTAGATCATTCGCTTGGTTTAAGGTACGGTTTTTTGTCCTTTCTCTCCTGTCTGTAGTGGTTCCAAACGCGGTATGTGGTAGGCTGTACAACTAAGGATTGGATACGAAACAAAAAATGATCGAAGTAAGGGAAGCTGATTCATACTAGGAAGGTGTGCAGGCTCAGTGTTCCACTGCATATAAAGGTGACTTCGATCGGTCTGATCCGTCTCCCTGCCCTCAAAGTACCTCTGAGTCTACGATGCAGTTGATCTTTACTACAGGTTAATTCGTAAGTACGCCGAAACGGATAGTGGCTTCAGTCAGCCCTCAGCCCCTAAGAACTTAATGCACATGTGATTCGAGGCAGGGAGAGAAAGACTTGGGAGAATGTACTTTTCGACTTACGATTTAAACACCAAGCGTGCGTGTGTAGTTGGGAAAGTTGAAGGTGTGATAATTGTAGGTTACCACGGTATGAATGCTACAGAATCCCTTTTATGGCTTTGGGTAGGATACAGTACGTTCTAGACGAAAATGGCAATCCTCGTGTGTGACCAGCAAGACGAACGAGAAGTATATAGGGTCGTCCACACCTTCGGGATGGAAGGGGTTGGAACTTCTGCACGCCGTCAGTGGCTGTGGGAGACTCCGAGATTATTTTTGAAGGTTGTCAGTGGGCTGTTTTGGTATCAGCAGTTGCAATTTTGCTTTCGTTTCTCGAGATCGCTAAAGGGGTTGGAGAGGGGAAAGAGGTAAGAGTTTGCCACCGCATCATCATCATCATAGACAGCAGCACATCAGTGGCTGTCACCGATGCCTAACTGCCAAACAACCATAAAAAAACTCTGTATAGGAAGAGAGAAGAAAAAGAGAAGTGGAGGTGAATGAACTTAACCACGAGAAATGGCTACGTCTACATTCAGACATCCAACATCAACGTGCCTACATTTTGAAGGTAAACAACCGAGCTGTAAGTAAAAGTAAGGTGTCATCAGCAAGATAGCTTTCTTACTGCTTTCATTTCACAGACAACTCGATCAAACAACGACGACAGCATTTACGCCACTAAGCTCGGTTAGCCGCAATCTCATCTAACGTCTCAAGCCACCGGTTATATGAGTCGCGTGTGCCCCAGGCCGGGCGACGAACCCGGTCTACAGTCACTAACCCTTTCTTGAACCATTTCATTTGTCTACACCAGGTCATCGTCTGTCCACTTTGCGCTAGTCGGCCGCAGCGTCGGCGAACATTGCACGATGTGGCAGGCGACTAGTTGGCATCCTTAATACATCGCCTAACTATCTAAGTCTATGCATATGTAAGGATTGAGTAAAAGAACTCGTTTGACAATCACCACCAGATATCCCTTTTCTAACCTTGTTGTTTGCTCGCTGGTGCCACCGATACGAGCGATTAAACGCAGACATCGGTGGTCACATACCTGAAGACGGTTCACATCATCTACCTTGATTGGCCATGTTTCGCTGCCACAAAGTAATACAGCCTTCACTGTTATCCGATATACGCGACCCTTAAGCTTCAAAGAGACCTCTCTGTCACCATAGGTGCTTCAAGTTAGCGAACACCGCCCTAGCCTTAGAGATATGCATTTATATTTTATTCCCTACACCTCCGCCTCCACCACTGATGTAGCTCCCCATGTATACAAATCGGTCAACGACCCGCACGATCTCATTAGTTCACATTGAATCTACGTAATCATAGCAATCTTGCAGAAGCACTTCACATTTTCAGGCTTCAAAGCGCATTCCGAAGTATTTAGCAGAATGAGAAATGGCGTTCAGCGTTGCTTGTGCTGCTTGAAATTTGTCGAACAGCAACACCTTGTCGTCATCACAATTAAGATTAATGAGTCCTCAATCAGGTAAGAGGTCCACGCCAGCATCTTGTAAGTGCCGCAGGCAATCCTCCATTGTTTCGTCCATAACAAAATTAAACAAACTGATGAGAGTGGACAGCCTTGGCGTACGCCGCTCCAGGTGCTGAAACTACCATACCGTTCACCGTAAACTCTAACCAGAGCTGACGTATGCGAATAGAGCGCCAACAGTATGCTCGCATACTTACTTGGTCGGCACACCCCTGCGTTTAAGCGATTCCAAAAGTGTAGATCGATCCAACGGATCAAACGCACCTTTATAGTCGTGAAATACGGCAATTGTTGGTCGGCGTTACACATGACGTGGCTCCAGCATTTGGCGAAGGGTCAGAGTTGGAACAGTACATCCTCGCCCAAGGCGGAGCCCTGCTTCTTCTTCCCCAATGTTTACCTCCCAGACTGCAGTGAGTCCACGAAGTATAATGGATGCCAGAACCTAGTAATTACTTGGGTCGAATTAATTCCTCTGTGGTTTTCGCAAGAGCCCCTGATACCTTTCTTTAATATAGGAACTATTGTCGAGTTACCCCAGCACGGACGGATGGACTTCCTCGTCCACACAAGTTAAAACAACTGCATCAAGACCTCTACTAACACCTTCCCACCTCCTTCGGAAATTGTCGGCACAAGATCACCTGGGCCAGTATCACCATAACGTTTGAGAGCCGAAATACAATTGCGGACCTCAGTCTCAGTGGGTGGTTCCAAGTCCAACGACCAGGGTGGTACACTGCAAGTTTGTGGCGGTAACCCAGTAGGAACAGGTCAGCCAAATTGGCACTCAGTGTTCCGTCCAATGCTCAAACCTTCCGGACTCATTTGAATGAGCGTGCCATTTACTTCGCTGATAACTGACAGTCATTGCCTTGGACCAGTAGTACGGATAGGCTTAGAGAGTTTGCTGGTGCACCCTGAAGCAAAGGCGGTCTCTATTTCCCTAATTTTTTCCACTAACCAGGCCCCACGATCAGTGTTTAGACTAGGTTTCAGACTTTCTGATGGTTGGAAACAGTGGTGATGTTGTTCGTAGCTCGGGTTGATGGTTTTGGTATTGATATGTTCGCCGAGCTTGGCATTTAGGTTGCAAACGTTTTATCACCAAGCGAGGTGACATCATCAGTGCGTGAGCGTTTCAGCGTATAGTTTTGAATGCGGCGTTTGGTGAATTTGGATCGATGCCTGCTCTTATATAGCAGAGTGGGTTGACCTACTGGTCTGCTATAAAAGAGCAGGCATCGATCCAAATTCACCAAACGCCGCTGAAACACTCACGCACTGATGATGTCACCTCGCTTGGTGATAAAACGTTTGCAACCTAAATGCCAAGCTCGGCAAACATATCAATACCAATAGGTTTCAAACCCCTACGGATATCTCTTCTAGACTTGTTGTGTGAACTACCAACAGCAATGTTCCGTCTGGCTTCTCACAACTCCAGGGATTTCTCCGAGACCCAGTCTGTTCATCTCATATATCCCCTGTGCTGCATGCTACAGTACGTGCTTTCCGAATGGCCTATGTGGTTTGATTCCAGCCGCTTTCATGGTCTCCGGAGTGGGAACTACTACGGCAGCTTTCTAAGCTGTTTTTGTGCCTATGCCAATTTCACAACAGCTACTGGTTGCTGTCGGTGGGGTCGTTACCCAGCACAAGTAAGAACGATACATGATCTGAAGTCAGGTACGTGCTCTAATAAAAACGACAGTCTTGAATGGAACTCCGCCATCTATAACTAACGGCTATGTGGTCTATCTGAGACCAGGCCCGATTCGGCGAAGGCGGGTGCCAAGTATAGCAACGAAGTGCACGGTGCCTAAAACCAGTGCTGTTTAAAAATAGCTTGTGCTGGGCACACAGCTGCCACTTAGACATTGACTACGGGCCTCCAAACAAGCTTGGAGTGTCCAACCTATTCCAGGATATTTTGAATCGGATAAGGACTTACCTCAGAGATCGAGGGTTCTAAGTCCGAGTAGAAAGTGTCCAGTCACGTTCGGTGGCTGTAAGGTTCTACAAAGCCATATTCTAGAGCCTTTACTCTTCCTGATTTATAACAACGACGTATCGGTTTGTCTTGCAAGTCCTGTTCACTTGCAGGTGGCGTAAAGCTAGTTGGATATGCAGGCGAAGCGGTCATGCTGGAAGATTGAGGTAAAATCAACCAGTGGACAATGACCTGTACACTACCACTGAATATACCCAAAAGCATACAGATGTTGGAGACGAAAGTAGAGGCTCTCCCTTGATGCATAAGAAGGCTGAGAATTTCCATGATCGTTTTGCAAATATCGGAAGTGAGAAATTTAGGAATAAAGGTGGAAGGAAACCTCAACCTGTTCATCCAAACCATAGCTGCTGCACGAAATGTCAACAGGGCACTCTGTCTGCCTAAGAGGACTGACTTTTTGGGAAACAGAGGTTCTAGTACCCATAATCAAGACGTATGTGCTGGTGCATCATAAATACTGTGCACAGGCCTGGGGTCAATACCTTGTTCGAGGTGTAAAAGTGCTTGAAGGAGTACAATGCCGATTTATAAAATTGTTTGTAAAACTTCAAAGTGTCAACTATCAAAACATACTTAGACATATGGGTTCATTCTCCCTAACGAGAAGATGCCAACAATTGGATTTGATCGAAGCCTTTAGATTGCTAAAAGGTTCGACTAATACTGGTGAAGAGCAGCTTATCCCCAATGGCACTTCAGTGCCTCGAGGGCATGAGTGGAAACGCACAAAGCTAGGTTGCGTCAAAAAAATTCGGGCTCACTTCTCCTTTGGAATAAGTTTCCAGTAGAAATAGTACTGGTCTCAGTGACAACTGTTTTCCAACTCAAGCTTGATAAATATTAACCATCGGTGTTTCCGAGTTAGTTTAGTAAATGGGCTGCATGTTTTACTCCCATTCTGTCTTTGTGTTCTGTTTCTCCCTTTTTTCTCCTTGTACCTGGTAACCGTTTACAGAAGGTTTCTTCGTATTCCTGGAACCCGACGAGTGATCAGACAACCAAAGTTTGGAAGTAGCAGAGTAACATCAGCAGCGGTAGCAACCCCAAATACCGATCTGATAAGTGTGCCACGCTAGTCAACGTTCCTCCTGACCATAGTCATACAGTCTCCTAAGATGTTTTTCTTCTGAAGTGAGGTGAAGCTTTGTCTTCTCTGGTTGTTTCAGCACAGGGGAATCCTCGGAGCTCACAAGTGCGGGAAACTGAGCATACCCTGGCAGCCATCATGCGTCAGTACTGTCGTTTGACACAATAAAGTCAAAGGTCATGCACATGTCATCACAGTACTAGAGCATATCACCATTGTTTATCAGAAAAGTGATCTACGTAACATTCACTTTGAAATCCGGAACTTTAGGAGGGTCTACGCATGTTGATTTCCTCATGCTGTGACTGGTGTGGCCTGGAGACTGACCAGATTGTGTTTTCCGTATGTGCACTGGATTTGAACAGTGATCTAAGATGGAGAATGGTAAAAAATGAACGCATGATTCTTAAATACCTTGAGGAGAAAAACTGAAGTCGTACTCAAAACTAGTACAAAATAGGAAACAGGTCATTCCAGTCAATGTCTAGTTCACGCTTAAATACACGTAAACTCGAGGTATCCACACTCCTTACGACCAATTTATCCTATGAATTGGCTACCCGGTTGATGAATAAGTTACAACGAATGGCCACTCGTTCTCGTTTACTTAATTGTGCATCTACAGCCCACTTTACCTCAGTACTGCTGCATCTCAGATAAACAAACTAAAGGACCTGTGTCAGCGTGCTGGTTGACTTTGTACACTTCGATAAGATCTGTTACTCTCCTTTGTTCAAACAATAATGATTGCTGCTTCTGGTACGCCACTCAATGGCAAACCTTCGTCATGCAGTACTCCCTCCACTCAGCCTGCACAGCCTTGCGGCTAGACACGTGTGTATCCGCCTACAGATTGTAGGCGGTGTTCCCGTAGCTTCCAACTCAACAGCCTGCGCTTGGCAGAATCGGAAGCCTTCTGGAAATCTGGGTAACATCTCAATCTTCTACCCGGCGTCTCTGTGGTAGCGTCTGAAACCGTTAACAGATTGATGAGGCAAGAGCTATCCCTTTAGAAATCCGTTTTAAGGAGTCTTAAGAAGTTTCTATACTCAGAAGAGCCTGCACATTCTCTGCCGCACCATACTTTCAAAAGTTTTACTGGTGACGCCAATCGTGTTTAGTAGCCGGTAATTTACGACAACCAGCCGATTACCATCTGGGAAGATGGGAATTATGATGATTTTCTTATAACCGTCACGTGAGATGGAACACACGGGTCAAAGGTGGCTTCAGAATTTCGACCCGTGGGTTTTAAGATGGCGGGTTGAATGCACTCCAGTTCTGCTGACGTCGTGCTGTATAGCAAATTTACTGCTCGCTCTACTTTGTGGAGCATAGTATCCTCATCCACCACGGTCAGGCCCTTGAAGTTAGAAGGAGGCTCAGGTATTCCGCTCTCCTAGCGACAAACACTGTGACAAAAGCCTCCGCCATACCATTCCGCGTCATTTATACTATAGCCCATTAGAAGGCGCATGTGGGGGCCGCCCACCTTCGCCGTGCAGGTGGATAATGGAGACGAGAAAAAGGTTCTTGGGCTCGGAGACAAAGCGGTCTACATGTCGTTACTGTCCTTTTAAATAAGAATCGTACACTGGTTACAGATGAGCGCTGAGGACTTCTGATCTGTAGGGTGATCCAAATTTGCCGTTCTATCTGACGAAGATCTCAACACACTTGCTGTGTTTGACTGTTGTCGTCTACGCCAATTAGCCCACATCAAGTGGACTGACCACCTGAGCTATGTGGACGTTCGTCGGCTGGTATTCCGGAACATCCGCGATGCGTGAACAACTGGTAAACTAACCACATGGCACAGTCTGTGATGGTTGGGTCACTCACTCCGCATGCCAGCTAAGCGTTTACCGTGCCGTGTATTAGATTCGGGGATCACTAGCAGTTGGGTGAAACCGCGTGGTGGTCAAGCAACAACATGGTCACTAAATGTAAAGACCCTGACTGCTTCATTGAGCAAACTAAGCGGATGTCGCCTGCCAAGCTGGGTCGTCGTGATCACTCAAAATCGCTTGTTAGAAACGCTATCCGAGATGGCGATGTACCGCAATCAATGGCATACCTGTACCTAAACCATTTCTAGTTCTTCCGTTTAATCTTCTTCGACTACATTTCAACCACCTTACCAACGTTCCCTTCTGGTATATTCCATGTCACTTTTGTGGCGAGCGGCGGTCCGGGCCACAGTGCCTTCTGGTCAGGTTCAAGGCTGTTGTGATGATGACGAGGCTGATGATGAAATTGTGATGATCTGAAACGTATATTCAACAGACTGTTTCTGGAGAAGATATGAGTTGCCAGAACGGTGGGCTTTATTCAACTTGTAAAAAAGCTGTCTACGGATGTAGGTGCAAAATGAGGAACGCGATGCGCCGTGAATAATGCAGACGAATGACAAATACAAGTGCGTTAACATAGGCTTAGTAAGACAGCGTCTTCTGCGTTCTTTATATCGGTCAATCTAATGCCAAGAAGAAGCTCGTCACAATGCTACCTGGATTCCTTAAGTGAGCCGCTCTAGGGGTTTATTAGTTGAAGGTTGTTTGGGGTAATTTTGAGGGCGGCGCTCGAGTTCTAGTGGGCTTCCAGTTGCAAGAAGGTGCTGGATGCCTGATTGATGATCTGGATTTTCCGCGTAAGCGTTTATTTTCCACGCAACCTGTTTTATTGGAAGTATGGTTCTGTTGGGTGCCAGCCTCCTCGCCCCCACGGCGGCTGACAACTTCACAGGTAACGAACTCATTCACTGCTTTAAAGGTCACAATAACCTGAAATAGATCTGCTGTGTTCATCACTGCCGTCCTGTTTTGTGTCGAAAACCCCAACCATGGTTGTCCCAAATCCCGTGGCCTGATTCTGATTAATCTGGAAATACTCAAGCCCACGTTCCATTGGTATGTCTCTCATGAACTGAAGTTTACTGTGTCAGATCCTCCTCTGAACGCGTCTACTAACAAGTGATGTCTTTCATTCGGTAATGCGCTACACTTTCAACTTCTAAAAAACAAGGTTTTCACTTTCATGTCACTTGTTGAATCAGATGTGAGCTGACTACTATCAGGATGCCTAAGCCTAAGCACATGGCAGATCATAATTGGTGTAAACGACTGATATGCTTACAGTGAGCTATGAATATTTTCCACCTGGAAAGTGTGTGCTCGATGTCTTGATAAGTCGAATGACTCCTTAATTACTCCTCATGATTTTACAGTCGATTGCCATTATAAACGTAGTAAATGCACCTTTGAACTGGGTTGTCCTCTGGAGCTTTTTCCACAAACAACGTGAATTTTTCAAGCTGTGCACTAATCGATAAATTGGTAGTAATTCTGTTCACTAGAACAACAGCATTGTATTTAACACAGAAAAGCAGAGTAATTGGAAAAACGTGCTTACGTAAGCCTCAACCTCAATCTACTTTTTTTAATTTTCTATACAAACATGAATGGTGTAGACCCAGGTATTATGATTTCATCTAATCCATAAACTTTCTACTTTTGTGATCTTATGAAGGTACCTTTTTTCTGTGATACAGAAGAACGTCAATGTAACTGAACAGAATTCTGACACTATTGTGGAAGCTGTTCGATTGATTGCTGAAATTCTCATTTGGGGCGACCAAAATGACAGCACAATTATGGAGTGAGTCTTGTGTTCGATTTATTCCTTTTTCTTTCTCTTAGCTTTTTCCTGGAAAAAAATATTTTGGAATATTTCTTGAAATATATCAAGCAAAACCCCGGACGTACCGTGTGCGTGCAGTTGTTACAAACTTTGAACATCTTATTTGAAAACATTTCCAACAAGACAGCCATCTGTATGTTGTCACTGTCATGATATGAGTTTCTAAACACCTGAAGATTATCTGCTGTCGAACAATCATACGAACGACATAATTACTCACAGATTTGATTTTTCTGACGAGGAGGTATGTAATGGTTGATTCAACTAACTTTCATTTCAGGTTGTTGCCTATTACGTATCCTTTCTCAAAATCCTATCTCTCCGACTCAATTCTCACACAATTAGTTTTTTCTATCTGGAAGTACGATTCTCATGTATTTCTCATTCTGTTCGCTATTTAGCAACGTCGCGAATTCGATTTGTATGTAGAATCTATTAAATTGTTCTGCCACCCGGAAAGTATGGTACGGATTGCCGTACGGACTATCACACTGAATATTCACCGAGGTAGGTGGAGACTGGCTCGTTTCACTTTTTCAACCGTTTATTCTAGTGAAGGACGAAGGCGCTTTGGAATTTATTCATCACCAAGCGTCGTTGCCTTATTTTTCCTATTTGGTGTGGTCCGTTGGAAACACAATTCTGGATATAGATGATATGCTCCGTTCTGATCTTAGGTGAGTGGGTTCCTATGCGGTTAATAGTTTTTCCCTTCATGTTCACTACGCTCTTCATTGTTTTCCAAACTCGTCGCTGTTTATTTGCCGGTTGTAGTGTGGGGGGTATGGGTGAGCCTCCGACCCGCTCACTTCTTAAACATGGCTGTTGTCTTTATCTGTTCACCGAGTCTATCTTAGTTCTACGGAACTCGATAATGACAACTTGTCTTTGTTTTCCATACTTCTATCCATTTATATAACGTCCAGTAAACTCCTAATTTTTCATCAGCCACCCATTAACCACACCTGTTCATATTGACATACCAATTCTTACACGAGCTGGCTACGGCCTGGAGTCTCGGACCAAACCATTAACTGTCCAGGTAACGCAGGTTTGAACTCACCACCGTGCAAGTAGTAACCAACATTGTTACCACTGAGCTCTTCAGGGTTCTTCTAACCGATGTATAATTAGTGTGTTTCCCCTCAATATTGACCTGATCGTTTACTTGATCCGTATGGATTTAGTGCACAAAAACCTAAATCACTTTAGTTGTCTTTTGAGTTAGTCTTCCTGTTTTTTGAGGTGCCTGAGCGTGCCTTGTTAACCGGCATCGTTTAATTCCCGGAGGTGGTTCGACCGTAGAATGAGGTAATGGTTCAGCACATGCAATCAGATTACGTTGAGCTGTTCGGGTGCCTCATTCTTCCAATGAACACTTCTTAGAAGGCTCTTTATTTATTGATAAACAGATTGGGAATAACACAACGTTACGAACAAGTTGTAATACTCTACGTTTGAACCACATCTGGTGGCCTTCCTCAGGAATGTTATCTTCGAAATCACATTGGCAGAGGAACAGAGGTCACATGGGATTTCCCGTGGTTAGGTTAGTCTGTGCTGCTTGATTTGCTGCTGCTGATTTAACCGCTGCAGGTTGACATAGTGGCAGCTAACGGGCAGCAAGGCTTAGAAACGCTGACTCGATCTTCCCGGGACATGTTTTTTGGCATATGTTTTCAGGAGACCGTTACTTAAGAACTCAATGGTGCACACTAAATGATGCGGCTGTACGCATTTTTGGTCCATTTTTCTTTGTTGAACTATTGTTTTCGTACACTGTGTATCCGTTTTGTGTTTACCCAAAGTGCTGCCTCAATAGCCAAGTGGGACCACGTACCACTATATTTATTTCGTGACTAAACAGCCGAACTAAACCTGTGGCAGACTTATTTCGTTCATTCTTGGTTCTTTCTTTCGTAGAAAAAAAAGTAACAAGATCACATGCAGGACTGACACTTTCCCATAACCCTAGCCTAGACAGGAGCAGTTACATTAACCGGGGTTGAGACCCGCTTTTGAATGGTTAGTAACCGAATGTCGTCATCACTGAACAATTGTTGTTTGTGCTATCTTGTGGCCGACTGACTCACATGTGGGTTGTACTTCGTGTACTCTTTTGAGGCACTCTTGTTCCATTCGTTCATTTCATCTGTCACTTCCACTAGCATTCATGCTATCGGTTGAACCCCACTCTCATGGTTTCCGCAATTTTCCTTCCAATCTGTTAGTTCGCAGTGTCGTACCAGGTTGGATGATCTGGTCGCTGAGCATGTCGATCACTTACATTATCTGAATGACTTGTTGTCGCTGAACGTGGAGGGAATAAACGATGTACTGTGTGATCACTTATTACATCGTATGCTCATACCGCTTCATCTATATTCACTGACCAAACGATACAAACCCTCAACTCCGAAAGACATGGTAAGTCCTAATTTTTTGTACGAGAATGATCGATGTACATCGTGGTTTATCCGAGGTATCTTTAAGTTCTTACCTAACCCGTCACCTTTCGTGGACTACAACTGTTTTTACATTCTTGTACTATTATATTTAACCGAGTTGTATACTGCGCCACAAGCACCGTGCTACAAGTTTTCTTTTTGTGCTTATCCAGTTTTACTCGCTTATCTGAAGGCTATTCTCTCGTTGGTTTGACCTCACCCTCTATCTTCAAACTTGTAGGTACATTTTTCCAATTGTTCACAGGAGCCGTTTTGAAATACACGGATAACCTTGCTGATTTCCATCACAGGGCAAAAGGATTACACAGAATAGCATCTGTTTATCACATAACCTAACAAGCGTGATTTATTCAACCTTCCTTTAACGGAGATCCATTTGATTGTTCAGATTCCTAACGATCTCAATATCAAAGGTAACGTCTCCAAAGCCGAGGTTAGGGTAGGCCTCGATCTTTCTTCTCAAAACACATCCAACTAGCATACATCTCATACGGTCTGTTGAAAAGTCTTGCTTAACATCTCGCCTATCGCGGGTGTTTTTCCACTAAAATAGTGATCATCGAGGTTCGGGACTGCACCCAGGCCAATGAATCATTGGTTGTTTATCTAGGTATTGATGGAGGAAGTAAAATTTGCCTATTCAACATTGTATAATCTATGTCAGGACGCACTGAAATATGAGTCAGCGTCTGTTGTATACACTGACATCGGTGACCGTTGGTCTCTACTCTTCGATACCGCTCCTTAAGGAAACACCATTGCTTAACAAAGACTGTCACCACTTAGATTTATGTAGTCTATTCTTATAGTCTTGCCACTGTTAATCGACTCCGTGACAATGAGAATAATGCCACTCGTAAACGCCTGTGAACCTAACATCCAAAAAACCTCGGGAGTGATCAAGACTCTGGTGAAATCATCGCGCCCCACTGACAGAAGTAACAATGTCTTCTGATAACTGCTGGAATCCATTCTAGCTCATTCGAGTCACACATGCCAAAACGTTCAGTGGTAGCCAGATAGTCGATATAAGGTTTACCTCGATGCATGAAACACTGACAGAGCATTTCCACCTTTGATTCAGTTAGCCACCAGCACAACTCATTGCAGCAGATTTAGTCATTCGTGTCCCCCTGTGCAGTAGTTACAATGCGCTCTTCGAGACAGAATTCTCCAACGCGCTTCAGCTTCTTAAACGTCACAGGACCTCCGGTTCAGGTCTCCTTCAGGCTCTTTACTGGAATGATGATACTCTATACGAACGACGACCAACTCCTCCCACTGGTGAAGTATGGTCTCAAAAGTCTGTCGACGAGACCCGGAACACAGTTACTATATCCCACTTTTTCACAAAGGATACTCGTCATGTTTACTGTAATCACCGGGATTTAGCTTGATATAGCCTACCCCGAAGCCTCTAGCCACTTTTATCCTTCGTAAGCTTCCTCTACTTTGATTACTTCAGACAAGAAAAATACAAGCATCTTTTTCTCAGGTCCTAACCGTGTTAATCAACTCCTCACATTCTGTCGAGTCAGAGTTTTTCCACCGTTACTGGAGACATGTGCGGTTGTCTTTCGTATACATCTACAGGACGTTCGATCCATTTAACGCACCTGTCTTCCGGGTTTGGTTTTTTGAAGAGGGATCCCATCGACAACTATGTCATGTTCATCAGAGCTTTATGCAGGCACATCTTGGGGCGAGCGGGTTACTACTATACTTTCCCAGGTCCCGTTTTCGATAATCAGGAGTGTTCGGCAAAGTTTTTCGCTGTCACTCTGGTTAACCACATCACGAATTACATCCGAGAGACAATAAGATGGATGTTCTAGTGGTGTCTGCATCTTCTAGGTGACATACCTCGTGAATTGGCCTCAAACGATGTCACCGTTATAACATGTGACGACTCTGATAGCTGAAGACGCTTTACAGAGGTTGGCCGTACCAGTTCGTCTTTGTGAAATATGTGATGCTTTCCTGAGGGGGGCAGCACTAGTTTAAGCTTGACAAGCCTGTACTCATTTTTGATGCCGCCGTGTTGGAAATGGCGAACAGTTTGTCCATCTAAGTGGTTTGCTAGATTTTGAAAGAGGTGTGAGTAAACCTGCCGGCAGTTATATTTAAAATGCCAAAAAGAATGTTTGTTAACCGGTGTCAACGGAAAAACATCAGTAGTCCTATGAAGGTATGAGTGCACATTACGACTTTGCGTTTGGTCTTCCTTTGTGATGGTGCATCCTAGTCTAATCATGCAGAGGTGTTCCTTAACTATCCGTTCCTGTTAATTGCTGCCCACACACAGTTGTCTGTGTGCAGTGGATCCAAACACCTTGTGCAGTGCATATATCCGGTGGTCAATCCTGACTAATATATAGGTCCTAACAGGCACAGCTGTTTCTGATAAGTTAGAGGGGGGCAGTTATGCTCTGAACTGTATGTTTCACTGTTGACTGCACAAGAGCACCTAGTTTGTGAAGCACAACTTTCGGGGAAACTACTTTCATAGTTTCGGCACTGCTGTCCTCCACATTTGAAAAGCGAGGGTTAGAAAAGTTACTTTCAAGAAGGAGCACCCCGATTGCCTGACGGTTTGCCATGTCTACTGGCGTATTATCTAGTACAGTTAAAAAGCTTTTGGTATCATCTAAGAACCTGATAAAGCTCCGGGTACATCCACTACACTTAGCAGTTATCACAATTAGACAGCATTGATTCATTCCGCCCTCGAGCTCGGCTGACTTCTCACTACCAAGCTAGCCCGACTTTTGAGTCATTGACCCCGGGTAGAGCCCCCCAAGGGAACCATACTTTTCGTTGTCTAGCGGGCCAGACGTTTCATTCAATCTCAGAGTGAGGTCCTTCAGGTCAACTCCTTTCCATGGAGTAGACGCCCGGGAGGCATCATAGATTATCGTTCTCCCAACTGCGCTATTCAGCCACCACCACTACTTTCTCGCACTGTTTACCTCCACCCTATCCAGTAACTTCAGGAGGCAGTTTTTCTAAAGCGAAGACAACTGACTAACATTAACGCATCTAACATATACACTGGCAAGTAAGTCAGTAAGTCACTGGCGAATATTTTCTCATTTATGGGGCTACACTTGTGTCTCGCAGACGCGAGTCTACGATTCTAGCACCGTCATTCATTTGAGATCACCTCTAGATAACTGGCGACTCAGGGTTTCTGGTGACGCTGAATCCGAATGTTGTGATCAAGTTGGGGGTACGAATCGCACCGAGCACAAAAATAGAGCTTTGCTCGTTTGGATCCCAGCGAGCAGTCGCCTGTGCACCGTCAGACTCAATACATCGATTGAGGTTTGTTGGTGCAAGTCGGAAATGCGTTGTTCGTTCAGTATGTCGGTGTACGCTCCAATAGACAGTTTTTTTTATGTTACTCAAAATGTGTTCTATGGCGCACGACCGATATCTTCTGATCGGGCTGGTGGCCGTATTGAATGGGTGAATAACTGTTTGCGCTGAGCTCATCATCTGGTTCTCATACTCAATTGTCATACACTCTTAAAGAAACAAGCAAGCCCTGACGAGGAAGAAAAAGAAACAGGAGGAGGGGGATTAATTACTAAAAGTGGCTACGTCTATGATCAAACACCCAACACCAAGGTGCATACATCATGCAAACAAACAACCGAGCTGTGATTAAAAGGAGGTGTCATCAGCAACACACCCTCAGTGAAGTCATCGTGGAACCAACAAATCTGACAGATAATAGATGTCCAGGACTACAGTGTGATATTTTCTGTACCCCAACACATTCTTTTGTCACTCACCCAGTGCATATTTCGCACTACTTGTCTGCAGAACGTCCGGTCAGTTGGAAAGAGCAGCATGGCAGCATGACTGGGCCTGTCTGAAGTGGTTCATAATTGTACTCATTTATGCTTATATGGGGAATTTGTTGTATCTTGAATTCAAAATTATCTCCCTCTGCTTGCTCCGTATGTGACGCTATGCGTATAATATTAAATTTTATCGTACATATACATACATGTATATATGCATAGCGTGGCCGTTATTAACGATGGTCGTGATCATTTCTTCATAACGTGCCACTCACAAGGTTGGACAACCACCTTACTGATTCCGCGATTTTTGCTTTATATTACCATCTTCGTCCGGCACATACTTTCCTGTTTCATGTGGTTCGTATCGAAATACCTACGAAACATGTTTGATTTTGAAACGAAGTTCACTACATGTAACCTTATACAGCTTAAGAAAGCAGGCAAAATATTTATGTGACATCTAAACTATCAGCTACATTCGTTTATGGGTATGGCTCAAGTTGTCCGATCATCCGAAGTGAAGGTTTGGTAGTTTCCCTATTAAGCTCATCGATGTCTCCTTGATCAAGACCTCTGAGTCACTGTGAACCGACAGACTTGAATGACCATGAGATGTCCGGACTACGAACAATTGTTTTCGGTCATTCTCGTCAGATATATATGGTTATGAATATACAGTTATAGTTATCCTAATTAAATTCGGAACTGGAATAGGGTCGTGAACTGGTAACTATGTGGATAACAGTGTAACTGGTTCGTTACGTGCGACAGTGCGCTATGATTAGATGAGACATGTGACTAAATTCAATAAGCTTGCTGAGCGATGTGTTTGTTAATGGTAAGTAGCCATGACAGTTACCATCGGCGAACTTTACTAAGAATGGAACCCGTGTTAAAAAACAGCAAGTGAACTTCGCTCCGGTTCTGCATGTGCTTGGGCGGTTGGTTATGTGACCAGTTAACCCAATGTCGGAGAGAGAGAAATCTATGATGTTACTCCAGTACATTACCACGGATGGCACAAGGGACATGATCCGCCTTGCTCACTTCGGTGCTTTCGTGTGTGTCGATCGCCGCACTGATAGGCGCTGGCGCGAATTAGTCTGGGCGAGAGCCTAATCCTGGTTACAGCGGTCTCGTGTGTGAAACTCATTTGTCAACCCAATCAGTTGACGACCCAGAAGTATGGTTATCTTGGCCACTCGATTGGAATATGAGACTGAGTTAAATAGCTGATTGGTCCGACGATATACATTGACAAACTAATCCACCCGTCAAGTCAACCAACCTTGGAAAATGGCCAGATGTGAGTTCCTTCAGCAAAGTAATTAACAGACTACATTTATATGGTAGTTTAAGGGCATGTTGTTCGTGACATCCCTTTAATGGCCTGGTATTACTGCGTTGCACGTGGCAGCTGAAACTGGTTCCTCGAACTTCTGCGTGATCACACTTATCGCTTGTTGCGTAGTGCGTTTTCGGACCCATTCTGAAATATGTCTGCTTACGTGTATCCGTTAGTGGCATTCGTTTCTACCAATGTAGGATGTTTCGTGCCCACGTTTGTACTTGCAACTGTTGCGTTTAATTATCTCAGGCATCTTCCATCACAATGGTTGTGTGGCATACGGTTGGTTCTGCGATACGGCTACTAGCTAAGCACAAGGACGGACTTAGCACGTTCGACGTGTATTCCGGAACACTCGGGATGCACGATCAACTGGTCGACTAATCACGTTGCCCAACATGTGGTGATTGGGCCACATACTGTGTATGTCAACTGAACGTTTACCGTGTCGAGCATTAGGTGCGGAGACCACCAACAGTTAGGCGAAACCGCATGGTGATGAGGCAACAACATGGTCACTAAATGTAAAGACCCTGACTGTTTCATTGAGCAAATTGAGAAAATGTCGCCTGCCAAGCTGGGTCATCATGATCACTCAAATCGCGGATTAAAAACGCTATCCGAGTTGGCAGTGTCATAGTCAGTGGTATATCTGCATTCGTACCATTTTTAGTTCTTGCGGTTAGTGTTCCTTACTCTTTGACCCATTCATTAACGTTATTTTACTCTAGGATAGTCCGCGTCATTGTTGAGGTGAGCGGCAGTCCGAGCTACAGTACTTTCTGGTCAGATTCAAGGCATGATGATGATACTGATGTGAACTAAAGGACTGGCGCCATGTGCGCTGAATGAAAGTAACCGTTTTGTTTTTTCAGAGCTGTCGGACGTTACCATGTGTCTCGTTTTCTTTTCCTCTTAAGCTCAGCGTTACTGTAACAGTCTGTAATCTTATCTGAGCCTCATTCTTGTTTCATTTTTGACTCCACACTCGGAACTGCGTCTCGCAATGAAGTCATAAAACCTCACTGCTGTGAAGAATATTTCCATAAACAGATTGTCCAGTACGCATATTTTACTAATCCTATTACGGAAAAACGTTTATTTTTAATGCACTAACTTTAGGTCTGCAAAGCAACTAGCGTGACCCACTCTTGTAATGAGTCAACCAGTTTCCTCCTGGTAGGTAGGACCATAATATTTTCTGGCACATTTGTTTCAGGTGAACTAAACATTATGGCCAGAGTAGGTTGTGATCATTACCATCAGATTGGCGCTATGTGATCTCTCACATGTGACCAGTGAATGTAGTGGACACGGTTGCTCGATTTCGCTGTGTGCTTCTGTTCAAAGGACATGCAAGGGCTTTTTTGTTGCTGTGCAGGCGTAGTCAAGTCAGGCGACAGACCTGCCTGGTCTTGGTGACTCGACAGCAGCAATGTCAGTGCTACGATAACATGGACGGCTGACCAAGTACCACCCATGCAGTGACCTCGACGAAAGTAGGATTCAAAAGTGGCAGCTTAGAGCAGATGAATCGTAGTGCGAACAGTAGATTGTTTGTGAAGCTAGCGAATTCCTCCTGTATACGTGGTTAAAACATGGCAAAGGGTAGTATGAAAAAATGGACATATGAGCCGAGGTTGTATTTTTCACTCGAACTTACCTGGTTAATCGTCAGCTCAAGTCGGATGGTAGCTTACAGCCACAACCATCGAGTTCGTGTCGTGTCCGCACCTCAGTTTTGGATCCTTTCGCTGGTCCCCCGAGCGCCACTTCCTGAAATGACCACCAAACTGGTTGTGACCAGCTTTCGTTAATGCAACTCCAGTGGTCAAATCACAGGCTGGACACGCTCTTATCCGACACGGATCTGTTTATTTTCAAGCTACAGATAACTGCTTCATGATGCTTCGTCGGTGCATGTGGCTAGAGACCAGAAGAAGATCGATATACTCAGCTTGTGGTGCATCGTTCCCATTCACGGTTGAACAAAAGAATTAATGAGGACAGTTGTCGTCGCTAGTAGTAAAAAATATCTACCGCTTTGAAAGATGTTCTTCTAAAGTAGCACCTACAGCTTCCTTGTCACCTCAGGACCTCAGCGTAGCCTTTTAGCTTGTTCTTGAAAAAGGGATTAAAAAGGATTGACCTCAAGTTACTCCATTTTTGCCCGAAAAATAATCAAGCCCTGTCACTGAGCCCTAGATCCTGGAATTTCTGTATGCTTGTTGGGCACGCATGTCGCAGAAGTTCTATTGGGCTTAAAGCAGAGCTGAAAGTTACCCAGTCGAATACATGCACTCTCCGAAGAGGGAGCCGCATTCATACGATTCGATGAGTGTGCATCAAACATTGTCTGTTATGTTGGGACATTGCATTAATCCCCGCGTGTGACTTTATAACTGTTAACAAAACATCATCTCACATTGCGGGTGTGAGCGCTTCCATTTTGTCCACTATCCGGAATCACAAATCCACTCATTCTTCTTTCGCGTTGCCTGTGATCGCGCTACCACGTACTAGATAGTCTTCACACATGTTTCCTCCCGACAATGTCTTATCCAATTATGTGGTCAGTCAACCGAGTGGGAGTTGTATTTGCGTTGTGCCCACTCGCAAACGAGCTGGATAAATATTCTATCTAATTTCCCAGGTCTCTATCCAACGCGTATTACCTTCACAACGCCGCTCTCTTGGTTGATTCTGGTTGGACACTATTCCTCCGACGTTCTATCCAGTGATCACAGTTAACTACATTCCATTTTAACCCGACCAATTTATCCCGTAGCTTTTGTGAACGTCATTAATTTTCATCGAGTCACACCCAACGGAGTCCAACGAGTAGATAGTGCGCTCCTACCTACCGTTTGTCAGACACTTATGTTCCTCTCCGCGTTGTCTCACAAACATGCGTCCGGCAGTGGACTGCATTTTTGCACAAGCATGTCGTATGAATGGACACTACCTGCAGCAAACCCAGTTCGTCATCCCTGGCTCTCATGAATATGAAAGCTGCTTGTGAACACGCCTGTCGTTAGCGTGGGTTTCGTTGGACAGCGGTTCACCATGCATATTTTCGTTATTTTTTCTCTATTATAAAGACCCTTTAAACTACTAAGTTGTTTTTGTCATAACCCCACTCAAAAAGCATTGAACCTCCTAGTTGGTCCGATTATGAAATAACATGTAAACCGATATGTTCATCACCAGGCATCACCTATCTATGAAATTTTTGCTTCGCCCACCATCGTGTGGTTAAAGGTTCGTGATGTGTCCATGTCAGCGTCCTGGAAGTCGGAATATACTCTGTGAACATAAAGAATATGGTTCCCCACTGCTCGCTGTTTCACCCTTTGTTTGTCTGGGGACCGATCCTGCTCTCAAACGCTGCCACATTGTGGGGAATGTTTCCATTTATTCCTCCTTAGTTACCCTATCGTTTGCATGATGAGCTTTTCTCTTGCCCACCTCCCAATCCAACACAAACGTGTTTTATTTGCCACATGTAATAAATATTATAGACACTATGGTAGTAAGCTGAGCACTAATGTAACACTGTCGCGTGATCGGTGCACACCCTCATTGGCCTCTTGGACACTGCTTAAGCTAACCACTCAGTGTTCAAGCACTTGTATGAACAGATTAACAAGCAGCGCTTGTACGCATGTGTTGTCCTACCGGATACAAATTCAGTGTAGTGCTACATTTTCCACCTTGTTTGTCAATTCACACTGCAGGTGCACTCTACGCTTGCTTCCGGACCCTGTACCCCACGCCAGTGCTAGGCTTGTCCAGCCCGCATACGCAGAAAAAGCGCTGCCTAATTGCTTCTACATCAGTACTCGTCTTTATGCTGTCATGTTAAAAGCCTTGATTAGAGCATCGAGACCTCTGCTGGTGTGTTATTATAGCATGTGCTCGCATTGATCATAATCCAAGCGCAGTTAGAAATCAATTTTATCTCGGGCTCGCTAGCCGGCTCCTTAGTGCGCATCACACAGGCATTGTGGTTCCTGCTAGAGACTTGGATGTTCAAGTGGACTGACGGCTGTGCCTTAGATGACCGCATCCTAAGCATACCATTCGAATTAGTTGCATTGAACGTCTATTGCAGCCTTATGTTGGTGATCTATTTTTCGCCGGTACTGATTTACGAGGCATAAATGCGGCTGCTCTGTGCAGCACTCGGTCAGTTCTGGATCCGAATTTACCATATAACTACCGGTTATCGTTTATGTGGTTGTTTTGTGGACCACATGCCCATTTGGAGCACTTGTATGGACTCTGATTACGCATTTTTATCAAGTTCGCCACATGCTTCAGCACAATGCCATTTCGTCATAAGACAAATCAAAGTAACTGAGTATGTTGAGCCTTAAGCGCCCTTCAGTCCCTCGACTTGACGACTTAAAGACAACGAGTATACACGAAATGCGGTACGTGGATGTGATGCCGCTGTTGGTTCAGCTTTTAGGTGCCAGATTTCTGTCTGCTATTTCTGCTTACTCTCACTCTCCGAGATTGTTCCTTCTGGCACTCAAAAAGCATGTAAACGAAGGCCACGAGGTATGATAGAGAGAACGTGCTATCGGGTGAGTGAAGTGAGCTATCACAATCTGGAATTCGAATACTGGTTTTCCATCTCATCCCACTATTTGCCAGCTGGGGTTCAGGTTAAGCAAGCCTGTTCACCACCTGTAGTGACTTTTTGAGTGCTGGGCCGAGTACTTCTCCTGACAGTCTTACTGATCAACAGCGCAGTTGACTTCAGACACCCCAGTGGTCCCTCTTCTGCAGACGTTTATCTCCCAACTGAAACTGATATCAACTGAGAATTAGTTACCGTGGTACTACGAGGCATCTGGTGAGGATGAACACCACCCGACTATTTTCAAATCACATTCACTTTGGTGACAACATCGCTGTGTTAACTCTGAACTAGCGAATTCGTTCCGGATGACACTTATTTATCTAATATTGTATCCATATTCTAAAGAGGCTGACGTGCTTTGCGCTTTGACTGTTGATGTACTATTCCGTCTCTTATCAAATCAAACTTCCTTGTCGTTGTTATACATCGTGGACGAAACTCAACGCGCAGACAACTATGCACGCGGAGTAGACCGAGTTTCACCTTGACAATAATTACATGTCGCATTTTCCCTTTTCAACGAATGCTGAAACCTGGTCATTCATGTGATTTGACAAGTCACGATATACTCTTGATTCGGGTGATACAGTCTGACTTTCGAATTATCTAACAAGAAGAGGGTTTGCCTGAGAAGTAAATTGCTTTCTTAAAACCATCTACTGTCATACCTCAGATAGGGTCGGGGCTTCTATCTGTTTGGCATCCCCTGGGCTGCCCGTTGACCGATACTCAAGAGAGCATTCTAATCGGCTGTGTCCAAGGTTTTGAAATTACTCTCATGTGCTAGACTTCAAGGACCAGAATATGGAGACGTCCCCCTAGCTTTCGAGTCTTCATGGGCATCTCAACATACTTTTGGTAGATTAGCGGTTTCATGTGATCACCTGTAAAGTGAGCGTACAGAGAGTTATGATATCGGTAGGAGTACGCAGAACTGTTAGAGGTGCCCGTGAAATTTTCTGTAATATGAGAGTGGTATC
This sequence comes from Paragonimus westermani, assembly GCA_008508345.1. Taxonomy (NCBI): domain Eukaryota; kingdom Metazoa; phylum Platyhelminthes; class Trematoda; order Plagiorchiida; family Troglotrematidae; genus Paragonimus; species Paragonimus westermani. Next base: position 22,100 of record QNGE01004481.1, read on the forward strand.
AGCGGTTGTGAGTTGCTTGATAAAATCACAAGTCGTATGACTGAAGCCTGGATAACGTTTGCGGACTCACCTCATCTGTGATGCCGACATGTTCCCAGTATATTATGGGGATCGACTGTGGACTGTTATTCTCCGGACGTTTTTTTTACGTGGTCAAGATTGCTGGCCAGTCCTCGTGGAGGGTGATCAGACTGTCTGCTTCTGAACACCTGTATCTCTGTGGCTTTACACGTGTGTGTGGGGTACATCATGTTATCGGTAGCAAGGTTCGCTGGTGTGTCTGTGGAACGGGCAGACTGTTGATTGCTGTATACATTGGTGTCGTCTCACAGGCTTTGTTGGCTCAGACTTGTTATGTTCATGTTCACCCTGTGTTTACCGTGTCACGTTCCGTTTGCGTATGCTGAGTTATACTGTAGGCGACTGTCTGGCGGTTAGTTTATCACGTAGGTTTAATGCAGGATAACTGTCACGCCAGAGCCGTTCTGTAAGATGCCATTCTAGAATTAGCTGCTTTGCACTCTGAGGTTTAAGTTAATAGAACTTGCTTTTTGGTATCTACTGAATTTCGCTTGTTCTTTTGTTTAGTCCCATCAGGCAACGTTGATCTGTCAGACAATTATGTGTTGTCCGTTGAGGTTTTTCTGAGGGGGAGATGAAGTCAATGTAATGAGAGTGGCTGAATTGTGATCCTCGACCGCTAACATTTCGGTCTATGACGACAAACAGAGACACACGAAACACATGCGTCTTACTTAGCCAGTGTAATCTCTCACATCGGCTAGCCGCCGTTCGAAGCGACATTTGTGCCATTTCTTTTTGTTGTTCGCCATAAATTGGTTTTAACTTAACTTCTTAAGTAGTTGCCGATAATTGGTAGGGGATTTTGTTGAGACGAATTGAACATGATTCACAGTTGATCACAACCCAACAATAAAAAAACTTCAACCAGTGCCTCTTTTCGGAAGTGGTTAGCCGAACGTCTGTATGAATACAGAAACTGCTATAAACCCATTAAGTCGTTCTCATTTTTGTTTGGATTTTTCGTTTTTGAAAGCTTTGCGTTCTTTTTGGAACGTTCGCTGTAACATGCTTTCTTTTTTTATCTCTGATTTGTAGCGCGTGAAGAGACCTCATGTATCTCACCCTGTAGCTGCCTTCATGCTGACACAGTTTTTCGCTATCCTACAGCATGTAGATGTGATACGCGTGCTTACTGAGGCTATATTTTTCGGTGATCCCAGCATTACTGTGATGAACCCCTCTCCGAAACTGGAAGATGATCAAACGGACAGAAACTCCTCGGTGGCTGACCAGCTGTTTGTCCCCAGTGAAATTGAAGACGAATCTATCAAAGCGCCATCAGGAGATCCGGCTCTAGCGATGGCCCACTCTCTCGTTAACTCCACCATAGCCATCCGCAGTGCTCGTTCTGCCGATCCAGGGTTGCGTCTCGCTGCTTATATGGAACACACTCGTGATTCACAACGCTACCCAGTGTTCCGTCAACCGAGCGAGTCGTTGGAAACTGGTTTAAAGAATTCCAAGGAAGTAACACCTGCGCTTTTGAAGAGCATTTGGCCCGCCAATTTAGCACCACTAAAATTGGGTGAACGAAGGGATATCCCGAGCGTAAGTTTTTTGTTGTTGATTGCACCAGTCAGATCGTATGCTATTTAGACCTTGGTTACGGCGCCAAATTCAGACCTCTGTTTTTCTCGACTGTCCTTGATCGAGTTTAAACAGCTTGGCAATGTCCAGCACACGAGTAATCCCATATACCGCGCGTTAGTATTAACGTTGAAAACTTACTTTAAAAAATTACCTTTTGTTACTCCTGGATGTTTTCTAATGAAATTTTGTTAGGAATTGTCCGGTTGCCCGAAGATCGCCTGATGTATGTTAACCATAGATGACTCAAATGAACCTGTGGAAACTGGATTGTCTGAGTACCTTTGTTGCATCTCGCCGCGGACAGTTCTGTTTGAAATTTGTCTTGTTTTTAACAGAACTATCCACTACCATATATATATATATACCCGATGGTCGTCTGGCCGCGGTGTCGTTCTCTCAAGTCGATCCCCCTTCGGACGTGTGGGGTTATACGTGTTAAGTGGCAGAGTGGCTTGTAAAGGACGAATCTGAGCTAGCAAAATCACGGACAGATGTTCGCATTTACTACGGTATTGTTCTTGTTTTTGTTTTCTTGCCTCTGTGACCTAACATTATTTTAGTGCAAGCTGTGTTCCCACCATACGCGTATAGCCTTCTGCGAGTATTCAAGGACGGTTAATCGGTGAACGTTTGTCCAATCACACCTTCAGCAACATATTTATATGCTCCCATCTGGAGTGATACCTATACTGCTACCTTGACGTGGTGGTCCGGCTTGTGTACTGTTTTGATCCGGCGGGCTATGCTGACTAGGACTCCGGTCCTTCCAGGTGCAACCTTGTCAGACAGGCCATAGGGGAGCAGTCAGACGAAAAGCAGTTACACTCATAGGATTGTATGTCGCACTACTGACCGCGTAGGAGTGCTTAGGCAGTGAGGCACGATCCTATGGGCATGCAGCAGAACTATTTTTATAGTTGCGGCACTGCTGTCTTCCGTATCAGGAAGAAGGGGGTTAGAAAAGGTACCCTCAAACAAAGA
>QNGE01004481.1:27476-60732 GCA_008508345.1 Paragonimus westermani
TGGGTTAAACCGCGTGGTGGTCAAGCAACAACGTAGTCACGAAATATGAAGACCTTGACTGCTCCATTGAGCAAAGTGGGCAGGCATTGCCTGCCTGGCTGGGGTCCTCGTGATCACTTAAACCGTTGGTTAGAGACGCTATCCGAGATGGCGGTGTGTCGCAGTCAATGGCGTACCTGTATCCATACCATTTCTAGTTCTTCCATTTAGTGTTCTTCGATCTTTGTTGTCCTTCGTAGTACTCTTTCCTTCTAGGATATTCCACGTCACTGTTGAGGTGAGCGGCGGCCCGAGCCACAGTACGTTTTGGTCAGGCTCATAGCTGTTTTGATGATGATGATGATGATGATCTGGAGTGATCGCATACACAAGTATTTGTCATTGTTGGCTTTGTTTGGATTTTTGAAGGGTAAAAAACTGCTTCTTGCCAATGAACTTATATCATCAATATGTTTGAAGCTTTTTGATGTGCTTGTTACTCATTAAGATTAGAGGCACGCGATCGGTGGCACGCAAATCACTAGTTTTGCCACTCGACAGTAGATAGAGACACCAGAATATTCGGTATTCTACTGCCAGTGGCGTGCATGTGCCTGCAACATCGCCAACTGTTTTGTTTTGGCTTGAGGTTCCCTACGGTGTATCAGCTTTAATTCACCGTTTGAGATCCACGCCTGATCATTAAAAAGCCTTGTCCTATGGTGTAATATTCACTGGTACACTCGTACTGCCGGTGATGACTCAGAACGCGGATTCTAAGGATACTACAAGCTAGAATAATGAAGTGTTATTCAAAATGCGATTTTTTCGAAAAAAAAGTGTGTAACAATTTTAGGTGTTTCGAGTCGAAAATAGTTTATTCATTGTTCTGAATGAGGTCGACTATTCGGCACAGTAAATCGTCAGATAGCTCTTACGAGCAGTGGTATGGGTGATTACTCTGTTGAACGCAAGCGTGGGTGGGAGAAAGCAGTATCGTTTAGTAGGAGCTAATCGGGCGACACTCATTACGTTTTTACATAAGTGCTTTTCTGCATCGATCGAGTAGTTCATCTTCGCTGAATCCATCGCAAAACCCGATTACCATTACTGGGCTCGTAGTGCCTACTCTCGCTGTTCGATAACGCGATATTTCCGTGTCATGTCTGGTCCGCGCCGGCCAATGCGTACTATCTTCTAGTCCATATTTGTGGTGACCATCGTAGGTAATTGCCCATACCTCTGCGCAGTCTGATTCGGTTTTTATTAGATGCTAATCGGCCTACATCTCTTCCCAAGGGCTGTCTAATGACACTGCGTTGTGTTCAACTTTACCCAACGAAACGGACGAACTCTATGGTTTCTATTGATGATTATCTTATTTGTAACGCATTCCTACACAACAATCCGTATTTTGAGCCTTATTCGTTTTATTGTGTGGCAGAAAACATCAAGGGCCTTGATACTCACAAATAGTTTGCAGTACCACAAAGAATTGGTATCTGAGTCGTCGTCATCTGTTCAGGTGTGCCTATGAATGTTAATACCTCTTGTCCCTCTTGCGGTGAACAGCGGCTCAGACCGAAGTACCATCCGATCAAACTCGAGCATGTCATAAGTGAACGCGAATATCCTCCTCAATCTATTTCTTTAAGGTAGAAGAGTGTGACTGGGCAATACTAGGAAGCATCGTTGGTAACCGAAGCCGATTTTGACTAGGTCTGGTACATATGTGTTCGTTTAGATGTATTTTTTCACAAAATTTGCACAATTGTCAAGTTGTGAAGACGGTTCTGTTTACTCGAACACGCTCGTGAGCTCTTTATATACTGTCTAGAACGCGTGTGTACTAGAGAAACCGAGCTTTTCGTTTTGTGTCGTAAAGTGTTTGCTGATATTCAGCAGTCCAACTTTGCATAGGGACTCGAACCCGTGAATATATGGTCATCACTTGGTACTGTTGTCACTGCACTATCTGCGAGTACTTAACAACCACACACGGTTGAACCATTGTATTTTCAACTTGCATCGAGACTCAGCGACTAGCAGGTAAATGGATGATCCGTGCAACAGAAAAGTGTTCATGTTTTTTTTGCACTGTGGCTAACTTCGTCTCCGCAGTGTCACAGTAATTGTCTATTCATTGGGCTTGTTCCTTTTTACTTTTGGTGGGTCTGTATCCATTCTTCGTTTGATGTTTTTACCACAGGAAGTATGGATAAGCAGTTGATTGTAATGATAGCTTTGGATGTGAACTAAGCAAATCACCTCTTGTGTGATGACCTACCGCTTATTGGTTTAAGAGATTGAAAACACTGGTTTGTGCCCATTCTTCTGTTGTTTTTTCATCCTCCTTTTTATGAGCATCTGAATGGCACTTTTAATCCCCATTGGTGCGCTCCAGGAACCACTACCTATCTCCGTTCGCGATGTTCCACCCGAAGAATTGGCTTGTCGGCCCGTTAAAAGATCTAATTGTCCCAGTGTTAATTCTTCATGTTCAGATATAGGTGAGTTTCAACCGTGCTATCCTTCGTATTCTCGGGGCACTTCGGCTGATTGACTCGTCACCGTTTTTTTTTAAACTCCACGCAAGTCCTTGGTTCATGTAGCAGCAAGATAGTGCTTTAGGATTCGTGTGCTACTGTTGTATGTTTTCTGACCATTTCAAGGGCAGTTGAAATAAGCTTAGTTGTAAACTCACGTTTTAGTCGCTGCATCTATCCTTAAGTTCGTATTGATGATTGCAACCGGACCCCATTCATATATATGCATGTGGTAATCGCCTGTTACTGTCGTCATGTGAACCTGTACATAGCGCTAGATTGTTTATCCAATCAGTACGATTATAGGCTTTTTCTGCTGTTGTTCCCCCACGCTTTAAAACAGTGCTTTATTCGAGTCCGGGATTTTTATACTTCTAAACCTATTCACTTCATAATTGTGTTATTAAGATATTAATAAGTGGTAAAGAGCTTTCGTTGTTATACAATGAATACTCTTCACGGTTGATCGCAGTTTTTGTGTCTACGTGGGCTTTTCAGCTGGCCTCTCTCGAAAAGAAGCATTTCTCTGTGGTTTGGTTGTTGTTAGGTTTCGTCAGAATGGTATATCTTTGCGACGTCTAAGATAGGAGCTCTGGCCACGCTCTCATGAGGCAACCATGGTAATCACTGCACCATTAACTCCACAATGGGTACGACCGAGTGCTCACGTGTAACTCGAAAAGCTCCGGTCGTGTTCGGTCATCGATGGTCGCCGATTAGAGTTAACAGTACGGTTTCCTCTCGGGTCGATAAGGCAACCTTACCGTTACTCGCGGACGAATGTCAGCTGGTAGATATAGTGGGGCAAATCCTGGGGCCATCAACACAGTTATCTCTTGGGTGTGTAAAGTGAATCTCAAATCCCGGTTGTGATGAGGATATGCACAATTAGTGAACTCTAGCAGGATCGAAACTCGAGTCTAGTGCCTGTTTTCGAGAAGAACTGCCTAGAACCTCTCCGCGAACATAATGTCTACAGCCAACCGTGGACGATTATTTCTTTGTGTTCAAATGTCTTAACAACAAACGTCTTCTGTTGTTTCCGTCATTTTAGAGTAATCTGTTTTGTACTTGACAGGTTTGGGATATGAGATAGTTTAATTGTTTTAACATTGAAGAAATCGTATTCGGTTGTCAACACGTATACAATCATTTGCCTCAAGTTTACTATGCTCTCAAATGCAGCCTGTAGAGCAAGTAGTAAAATTTTTGTAACAGTCACAAAAAAAGAAGATGAAGTAAACGGAGATTATTAAGGAATTGCATACGATGGTGAACTATTTCTAAATAATGTGCATTCATTTGACATGCCAAACATTCGATAAAAGTAGGCTCAGTACGTCAGGTTGCACGGTTGATTACACTGGGATATCAACAGCTGTTGATAATGTTGATTTATAGCCAAACTACTAACCAGTTAAGTGACATTGGAAACAGAGGTTGCACCCTTACCATACGAGAAAAGGTCACTCAAACAATTATTTGCTTTGTGAAACGCTTACAACCGAAGCTCGTTGCGGACACAAGTTAACCAGTGAGAAGCAGGCATGGAAAACCAATCAGTCAGTGGGTCGTGGACGGAAATTACCCATTTCGTCAAGACGACATAAATATATCCATTTTTTCAAGTAAGTAAAATAGCGTTATTTGAAGTGACCTACTGTCCACCATAAGTTATTTATAAGGATGCTGATGAATGGAACTATCAGCACTGAGCTACGGACTGTAATCCTGCATCATTCCCACGAAACCTTTTATCCAACAGTATTTGTTATATTTTATGGTCCTCCTCTCAACTGATGTACTTCATTTTTCCAATGGTCATATTAGCTTAAACATTTACATCTACGCTTTGAAATCCCCGTGCGTTATTACAACTATTTTGTGAGAGTCAAGTTTTCCAGTGGAATAAGGTATGATGGCAAATTCTCTTCTTAAGCTGATGCTTACATTCGGTTCCCGTTTGTTGGGCATTATGGGAGCCTTACTAATAAATGTGTGGTCCTTACCTTTTAGATGAAGCCTTTCTTGCCAGTCTGCCTTCGAAAAAATCATTCGGTTCCAGTTCATCCGTTTCAGCCTATCTCGAAGTGCCCTGTTCACAAAATCAAATATTCTCAGTCGGCTCCACACCATCATTTTTCACTCGAGAACCGGTTGTGTTCAATTCCGATTCACATACCCCGCGTCCTCCATGCGACACGCTGTTCGATCTGCAAGGTCGCCCATTTCTCCGAGCTTTGTTTCGTGCTCTTGAAGTAGGACCTGGCACAGACTACGAGACGTTGTTCGCGCTTCTTTTATTCTCCACAATTCGCACAAATCCGGGTATGTGTCGAACCCCTCTTGTAATGATTCAGGCACGCTCGCCTTCATCCACAATCCACATTCTGTGAAAACCTGCCTTTGATGTTCTGATGAAGGACTGTCAGTGGACATCAGCTAAATGCTCTTTGCGGGCGTTTGCTTATTCATGTTGGACTCCCATCTGGACGTTATTAATCCACCCCAAGTGTGTTTGTGCATTCGGGTAACCAGGATGTTAACAATCTGAGAGAGTGTTTAGCAAAAAGTACTAACATCACACATCGCTTGTTGCCATGTTGTATAGGTTAGCACACTTCCGCTGTTTTACTATCGGGCTTTGTACACATTGACGTGAGTGCTAACAGTAGTTCAAGCCCGATTCTTCCTTCTTATGACCACCACTGAGATATCGGCTACCTTTAGAAGGCTCAAATTTCTACCTTGTATGCCGCGAAATTGTTTGATCCTGTTTGACCGGACACGTTTTAGGCATACTGGAAATATGCACATTCAATTTTGGCCTCATTATGGTTTTTAACGTCCCATGACTTGTTAGATCATTTTTTTCAAAGCTGAACTGATTACAATATATTTAGTGATGAGTAGTCGGGGATTTGGTTTATTTATTAGAGGTGTCACAACAACTGAAAAGGTGATCTCACCATGAACCTCAGTTTCACACTAATTCTGTGGTTTGTTTGACTGCAGATGAAAGTCATTTCTGAATCCTCAACCTGGAGTACGGCAACGCCTCTAATCTGACGCGAGTCATGTGTATGTGGCGGTGAGTGTGCGTCCGCCAGGCATAGACAGATGTATTTGTGGTACCCCGTCTTCTTCGATTAAGTTCAACCGTCGACGTCTCTGCCATGAAAGCTTCCCGAGTTCTCATTTTGGTGTATATTTTTCACCGTTAATTTTTGGTTGCACCATCTCTTCAGCTTGTAATATTGTTGACGACGCCAACAAGAACAGTGATAGCATGTCTTGAATTTGCTAACCCAATTTACATACGTTGTTTTTCTCAGTGGTTCGGAAACGTGGCATATTTGTAGCGAAGAAATCAACAAGTTTGCTGTATGTGTCTGTCGTTGTTTCCACCAGTTCGCCTACATCAATTGGAACGTTTAAGTGTGTATCATGGCAACTTGCCAGCTCGTTTTTTTCAGAAAGCTCTCAGTACGTTATCAATTAACCAAATTGTGCATACGCACGGTCAGCGATTATTGGATGATGTACTCCGTGTGTTAGTAGAACTTTTTTCACATTGGACATTGTTTACTGAAATTACCTACAGTTACGTGAAACCGCAGTTTGAACAACTCACTACGTGGTTACGTATGTGAAAACCGCGATAGTTCTGCTAGTTAGCATGGTTGAGGGTCCCGCCATCACCTAAACCTCTGATTAGAAACGCCATCTCTGATGGCTTCATGGCGCACCTACATCCACATTATTTCTAGTTCCTCGAATGATCGATTTTTTCTCGTAGATATTTCACGTCATCGTTATGATGGACAGTGAATCAAGCCATTCTACTTTCTGATTAGGTTCATGTTCATTGCTCATGGGCGGATGGATGAATGTATGACAGCTTATTTATGCATATGTGAGCTTGAAAGCTCCGACTCTAAAGCTGCCATCCTTGAGCATCTCGATAGACGATACACATTTTCAGTTCTTGCTACTCACCAGAGGCTGAGAACTCGAGCTGTTGTGAAACCGATCGCTGTCTTCTGGTTGTATATATCTATGTTTTGATAAATTGTTTTAAATGTGACCACTTTCCCTGCTTCTGATGTTCCGGCGTTTTGAAAGACGTGCACACATTTTTAAGACTCTCCTCAGGTGAGCACTTCACATTCGTAAATTTTTCCAGTGTCTTACTGGTGGTAACACGGCTGGTTGTTTTATACCTGTCACTCGGGTTACTTAAGTCAGTCGATGATTTAGTCTCGCAAATTGAATCTCTTTTGTGGATTCGGCAAAGTGTCTGGGTAGTCGCTTGAGTCATCAGCATGGTTGATGAACGCAATCATTTCCATATCAGCTGCTCTCTTCCAATTGTATGTGGATGTCTCATCTCTTCCCACTCAGTTTCAGGCATTCCTGGTTCCTTGCTTATATCCAACGTTCGCACTCAAAAACAAATACGTCAACAAACCGCTCTCACACGAACGTTAGACTCGTTAAATGTCGATGTCTGCTGCATTTGGTGGACTAGAATCCAGCACAGTAGTCAACGTATCGAACTAACGGCACCCGCATTGTCTGCCTGTTACTGACTCCACAGTCGCGGTTACCATTCAGGCTGGTGTACATAAAGTCCTCAGCACGACAGTCGCAGTTGCATTGGCAGATTGGATTGCTGTTAACAGTAAAATTTAAGCTATCCGCTTGACAGGTTTTGTTAAGGCCAGCTCTAGACGCAAAACTTTCAGAGATCTTTTCATCGTGCCAGCTTATGCTCCAACTCGAACCTTGCTGCTGTCCTTCGATCGCCACGTGGGTCTGATATGGTCATTCTGGCCGGATATGTGAACGCCCGGGACGGTCGTTTTGGTGAGGCTGAGTGTCGGCTGGATAGTAGGTATGGGCTAGCATCACACCGCTGGGATAATGGCGAGCGACTGGAACTGCTGTGCGTTGGGCATAAGCTATTTTTAATCAGTACTCGTTTTAGGCATCGTGCACATCATTGCTATACTTGGCGCCCACCTTCTCTGAATCAGGTCTGGTCTCAGATGGACCACATAGCGGTTAGGTATAGATGGTGGGGTTCCATTCAACACTGTCGTTTTTTGTGGGTAGTCTTGTATTTGTTTTATTTTCAATTCGATTGCAGCGTTCGCATTCAGATAGACTTTCTAGCCAGCCTCTTTCGAAAAGAAGCACTAGATTCGAGTTTCGCTCTCATTAGAGCTCGTCAGTAGTGCATATCCTTGCCACGGTCGGGATTTGAACTCCGGCCATTCCAATCATGAGGCAACCGTGTTAACCACTGCGCCATTGATCTCACATTAGGCACGACCGAATGATCACATGTGAACGCTCAACCACTCTCGCTTATGAGCAATGATCGGGTTACCCGATCGTCTCGAGAGGATACGCAGTAACTCCAATCGATAACCCCGCGATTAGGACTTCCCAGACAGGTCGAGATCACCGATCTCATTAAACCTGCCAGGTGAGGTTTTAGATTACTTATTAGTAGTCGGGGATTTGGTTTACTTTTAAGTTGAACAGTGATCAGCACGGTTGCCTCATGAAAGCGTGGTCGGAGTTCAAATCTCGGCCGTGGCAAGGATGTGCACTACTGACGAGCTCTAATGAGAGCGAAACTGTCGTTTTTATTAGAGCACGTATCTGGCTTCAGATCATACGTTGGTAAGTTGTCGTTTCGTTCTTGCTTCTTCTGCGAAACAACCCCACCGACGGCAACTGCTGACTTTTGATAAACTGACTATACCGCTGGTAAAGCATAAATATCAGACTAGCCTAGAAAGCAAGCTCATCCGTTCTCACTTCGAACATCCTAATAGTTGCTGGACTCAAATCTCACAGGTCGTTCATGAAGCGAGCATTGTAGCATAGGGCGTGAGAGTGTATGTGTTGAACAAACATTGGATCCCGGAGAAATCCCTGGAGTTGTGAGAAGCCAGACGGAACATCCCGTCTGGCAGCACACATAATAAGTTTACGAGAGATCCGTAGGAGACTGAAACTTAGTCTGAATGCTGATCTTGAGAATTAGTTGATCGGGAAGGTTAAGGGATTTGAAATTGTTTTTGTTCAAGGGTACCTCCACACTCTTCAAGTATATCTGTGTTACTTGTCACAGGCGACTGTCAGTGAAGTTATCAGCGAGGCAAATGGCACACTCATTCAAATGAGTCCGGAAGGTTTGAGCATTGGACGGAACACTGAGTGCCAATTTGGCTGACCTGTTCCTACTGGGTTACCGCCACAAACTTGCAGTGTACCACCCTGGTCGTTGGACTTGGAACCACCCACTGAGACTGAGGTCCGCAATTGTATTTCGGCTCTCAAACGTTATGGTGATACTGGCCCAGGTGATCTTGTGCCGACAATTTCCGAAGGAGGTGGGAAGGTGTTAGTAGAGGTCTTGATGCAGTTGTTTTAACTTGTGTGGACGAGGAAGTCCATCCGTCCGTGCTGGGGTAACTCGACAATAGTTCCTATATTAAAGAAAGGTATCAGGGGCTCTTGCGAACCAAAACCATCAACCCGAGCTACGAACAACATCACCACTGTTTCCAACCATCAGAAAGTCTGAAACCTAGTCTAAACACTGATCGTGGGGCCTGGTTAGTGGAAAAAATTAGGGAAATAGAGACCGCCTTTGCTTCAGGGTGCACCAGCAAACTCTCTAAGCCTATCCGTACTACTGGTCCAAGGCAATGACTGTCAGTTATCAGCGAAGTAAATGGCACGCTCATTCAAATGAGTCCGGAAGGTTTGAGCATTGGACGGAACACTGAGTGCCAATTTGGCTGACCTGTTCCTACTGGGTTACCGCCACAAACTTGCAGTGTACCACCCTGGTCGTTGGACTTGGAACCACCCACTGAGACTGAGGTCCGCAATTGTATTTCGGCTCTCAAACGTTATGGTGATACTGGCCCAGGTGATCTTGTGCCGACAATTTCCGAAGGAGGTGGGAAGGTGTTAGTAGAGGTCTTGATGCAGTTGTTTTAACTTGTGTGGACGAGGAAGTCCATCCGTCCGTGCTGGGGTAACTCGACAATAGTTCCTATATTAAAGAAAGGTATCAGGGGCTCTTGCGAAAACCANCACTGAGACTGAGGTCCGCAATTGTATTTCGGCTCTCAAACGTTATGGTGATACTGGCCCAGGTGATCTTGTGCCGACAATTTCCGAAGGAGGTGGGAAGGTGTTAGTAGAGGTCTTGATGCAGTTGTTTTAACTTGTGTGGACGAGGAAGTCCATCCGTCCGTGCTGGGGTAACTCGACAATAGTTCCTATATTAAAGAAAGGTATCAGGGGCTCTTGCGAAAACCACAGAGGAATTAATTCGACCCAAGTAATTACTAGGTTCTGGCATCCATTATACTTCGTGGACTCACTGCAGTCTGGGAGGTAAACATTGGGGAAGAAGAAGCAGGGCTCCGCCTTGGGCGAGGATGTACTGTTCCAACTCTGACCCTTCGCCAAATGCTGGAGCCACGTCATGTGTAACGCCGACCAACAATTGCCGTATTTCACGACTATAAAGGTGCGTTTGATCCGTTGGATCGATCTACACTTTTGGAATCGCTTAAACGCAGGGGTGTGCCGACCAAGTAAGTATGCGAGCATACTGTTGGCGCTCTATTCGCATACGTCAGCTCTGGTTAGAGTTTACGGTGAACGGTATGGTAGTTTCAGCACCTGGAGCGGCGTACGCCAAGGCTGTCCACTCTCATCAGTTTGTTTAATTTTGTTATGGACGAAACAATGGAGGATTGCCTGCGGCACTTACAAGATGCTGGCGTGGACCTCTTACCTGATTGAGGACTCATTAATCTTAATTGTGATGACGACAAGGTGTTGCTGTTCGACAAATTTCAAGCAGCACAAGCAACGCTGAACGCCATTTCTCATTCTGCTAAATACTTCGGAATGCGCTTTGAAGCCTGAAAATGTGAAGTGCTTCTGCAAGATTGCTATGATTACGTAGATTCAATGTGAACTAATGAGATCGTGCGGGTCGTTGACCGATTTGTATACATGGGGAGCTACATCTGCGGTGGCGGCTGATATGTAGGGAGTGATATGGAAGTGCATACCTCTAAAGCCAGAACGGTATTCGCTAATCTAGGACACATCCACAGTCAGTGAGGTATCTCTTGGAAGCCTCAGGGATGCGTATATCGGATAACAGTGAAGGCTGTATGACTTTACGGCAGGAAAACACGGCCGCTTAGTGTAGAATACGTGAAACGTCTTCAAATGTATGACCACTAGTGTATGTGTTTGGTCGCTGGAGTAAGCAACAAAGAACTTAATCAGCTGATAGTTGGTAATGATTTCCAATCGATTTCTTCATTTTGTTTGCACAGACTTAGATGGTTAGGTCATATTATAAGGATGCCTGCTAGTCATCTGCCACACCAAACACTTATTACCAACGCTGCGGCCGACTAGCGTGTGGTGCGAGGTGGACAGATGAGGGCCTAGCGTAGAGAGGTGAAGTCGTTCACCACGTGGTTGGTCACTGTATTTCGAGTTAGTCTGTCAGACTGGAGACCTCACGATTCCCAGAGTTGGTGGCTAGATACATTAGGTGAGATGGCGGCTAGTCGGGTTCACTGGCTTGAGTGTTGTTTGGTGGAGTTGTCTGTGAAGCGAGTGCACTTAATGATACGAAGCGATGAAAACCACTAGAATGATATCTTGTTGGTGATGTCTTACCTTAACTTATAGCTCGGGTGTTTGTTTGCAAGGTGTAGGCACCTTGTTGAATTATTGATCATGGATGTTGCTATCATCACTGGTCAGGTTCTTTCCTCCACCCTCTCTTTTTCTATTCCTGTAGAGGGTTAACTTTTTTGCTCGTGGTTGTGTGGTGGTCAACCATCAGTGAGAGCCACTGATGTATTGCTGTCTATGATGATGGTGGTGGTGCTGGACGTTTTGCTTCTGGCCTAATTACACTTCAAAATCTGGCATATTACTCAGTCCTACCGCCAGCTTTTTCTCTTAAAGTCTTACATCTGTATACCAGACGTAAAGATTATTCCCGCCTGAATTAGGTTTCCTGGTCTTTGCAACAGGAAGAGTTTGCTGCTGCCATGGGTGCTAAATACAATCAGGCTGCTTCGCATTAAGTGTGGTTAACGGGACGTGCGTCTTCAATATGTGAGCACTGTCGTATTGTTCAGAGGACCATTGGAATTTACCACCATCATCGTAATATTTAGAACTAAACCTTAGTTTCCCCACATGCAATGAGTGTCTTCGTGGAATTTTTTGTTCTGTATGCTGCGTTTTGTTTGTCCCATTTGAACGACAGTGGACGTTCTGCTTATTTCGACTTACAAACATCAGTACGACGTGAAACCTTATGAATGATTCATCACAGTAACTCAGATTCCCCACAAATCTGTATCTGTTGGCTTTTCTGTCAATGATATCTGTCTATCGGTTGTCCCCTTGTTTTTCTCTGTTTTATTTCCGAAAACCTGAAAGGCGTTGATCTTGTGACTCTACAACTCGCTTGCTTATCGGGACCACGTGTGGTGAGTGTGTCTATATGATGGTTGTTCAACGTTTTCTATTCATGACTTACCACGTCTGGATTCTCTTGGTCTGTTTATGATTTGCCCCCTAGTTCACTATCCATTTAAACAGTTTGATCCTTTTTTCATGTAGATGATTCATGAAGTGTGTATAGTGCTCAAGAGCTCATCCTGCTATAGTTTTGGTTGCCTACACAACAACGACACTAGATGAGACCTTATGCTCAATGTGTCTATGAACTGAAATACTGTTAATTATTTTTTAACACATTTGTAAACCGACCAACAGGACGAGTTAGTTCCCCATAGGCCAGTTTTTCTACTCGTCGCCATCAGTTTCACTCGCGAGTAGCCGCCAAAGTGAACCCGATTATGTATTGTACTCTGTGAACGTATGTAATTTAAATATCCACTGGTTTGTTGTCAATCACTGGGATTTACCGTTGACGTCATATTTGTCTCTTGCACAATACGTGATGCGAATATATTGTGGCTGCCCAGAAGATATCGGGTTGCTGCATCTAGCGATTGTGACTTCTATGGGATACGAACTAGGTCTGCTTGTGTGAAGATCTCAGGCTATCCAGTTCTCTCCTGTTATTTGATTGAGAGCTGTCGGTAGGACTTTTTCAGAACCACCACCAAACAGCTTTAGTGTCCTCACTTATTTTTTATCAAGCTTGTTCTTCTGCTTACGCTCTTCCCTTTTGAAGATGACCATGGCTATTGAGGCATCGTTTTACATATTGCTAGACACAGACTCAAGGTGTGCGTGCTTCTTGTCTGCCCTGCACACTTTGGCTTTCTTCTGGGCCAGTCACAAAATAATCTCGGCCAGCGTCCCATTAGCAACAACAATCCTCGGTCGGACCAAAACAGATCACTTCCTGCGGTTCGGATTTGGAAACTTCAGAGGAACTAGGGCATGGTTTTCTGAGCGCACAACGACGTCCGGACTAAGTTCAAAACGTTCCTACGACTTGATTTTCATCACTAGATCCTTTGGAACGATTAAAAACGTACCTCCAGTTTTAGTCACAGTACTGTCCCAACAAAAATCTTCACTCACTTACAGTAATGGGGTCGTAAAAAAGCTGATCCCTGTGTACAGGTGTGTTAGATGTGCAAATTTGTGTCTGGATCTCTCAGGTTTATGAACGTGATTTGAAGCCAAACTTGAACAAGATCGTCAATTTTCAAAAATGAGGTCTTGAAGACTTGCGAGTTTGGAGTTACTTAACTGTTCAAAATCCGTGTGAGAAACAGGAACATTATCTGGAGATGTTGTTGAAGTCACCTCAGTATAAGAGAGAGGTGACGGGCGGGTAACACCGTGTGACCAGATGAACGAGGGCTTTATTGTGAACCCTTATTTTAGTCAGGATTGTTCTGAATCATCTTTTCTTGGAATGAGCAGGCCTTTCATCTCAGATTTCAAGCGGTCTCCGAAGATAACTTAAACTTATCCCAAAATGAGTTGTTACCTGTGAAATACGACATTTTCTTTTAGATTATCTGTTTCCATTATCAGACTGTTTATTCCTTCCTATTGACCGCAGGGCTGACCCGACACTGTTGTGGTTGAGGTCATCTCTCACCTCATCAGCAACTGGGATTATCCTAATGGAAAGGATACCAAGAGATATGTAAACGATGAATAAAATAAAAACTAAACGTAGCAGCTTGCAGTGTTACAGATGCTAGCACACTCCTACGTCGGATGACGTTTCTAATAAGAGATTTGAGTGATCATGAGGTCTCAAATCAGGCAATCGAGCGGACTGTTGCACCTTATGAATGCAACTTCTCCCGGACACTGATGCATGGGTAGTTTACGCAAACATTCCGGGTTGTTTCACTTGCAAGCGGTCTCTCAGCAGCATCGTTGTTACAATTCGGAAGAGTCAACTGTCATGAACGGCACTGATTTTCAAAAGCATTTTTCGGGCTTGGATCCTTTCGCTTCTACATTTCGTTTTCTGTTTGTCCGGACAACCCGATAATTGTCCACATATAATCTTTTTTTATTGGTCTTCAAGTTTAAGTAAGTTTAAATCGGTATAGAATGACCTCTGCTAGTCGGTGAAAATCAGCCTGCCAGGCTAGATTTCATTGCCAGTGGCCATTTTGAAAGACTGTGTAATTTACTGTTTCGATTCCCTTCGGCTGTGAACAATGCAGTCTGGCAACCTCAGGTAGGCTGTATTCATACCTACTTCTACTGGGGTGCAAACGCGTCGCATACGACAGTCATCCATTCACACGACCGGTAGTTCAGTGAACAAGAGCTTCAGTTCATAACGCATACAGTTGCGGTTTGAACATCACCCACATTCTCCGTCTCTTCAGCCCAAATAAACACGACTCAACTTTCTTCTTATAAGTGAGGGTTTTTGCATTTGCCCTTTTTAGTAGCTTCTCTCAAAGGTGAAACGAAAAGACAACGTTAGACCTGGTGAAGTATACTCGCATCTTGTTTGTGCCACAGTGACATCTGCTATGCCCCCTCCTAAGGAATCTTGAGAAATGTTTATAAATAGCCTGTTAAAAATAACTTGACTGAGGTGACGACTGCAACTTGGGTTCTAATTTTTAATCACTGCTCTTTTGTTGTGCAGGACCAACACCCATCCTACGATAGCCTTCTGATCGGAAAACTGTTGGATCTCATCCGTGATGCATGCAAGGCTGGTGAGTCTGTTCTAATACTTTGTGTCAATTTATATAAATCCGTTGGGTAGACTAGCGCATATACGATATATATCATTTAACGTGCTTCTCAGAAGTAAATCTATTCAGACGAGTATGCGTAGGTCAATATCAGTTCAGAGTCACGTTCCACATGCACTACCTCCTTGCTAAAGTAGCAGTACAACACCTGATAATCAAACTTATTGAATACTACGTCTAATGAGATGTTTGGCTACACGCATACTGCGAAAGGTTCCGGTACGTTGAGCATTACCATATGTGCTCAGCTTAATGCATATCCTGCGACTTCCCAGTGTCTGTTACAAGATCCATTTGTAGCGAGAAGGCGTCCAATAAAGCACAATCTTTATTGTCCAAATCGCCAGTCACATGCAACACGCGCTCTCTCGTTTATGAGTCATAATTCCAATCCACAACACCCCCGGTTTCCGTTCACACGTCGTGTGCACTTCTAACCGGTTCACGTGTGTGATCGGCGCCTTCTATCGGGAGGTTTTCCGCTTGCCATTCCTCGTCTGTTTGTCCGATTTCGTTGCGCGATAGCTCGTCCGGTTGCTCGTGCTGTCCGCCATCCACCCAATGTTGGCCTTGACCGTATTTCAACATCGTGTCGAGATGTTCCTCTAAATGTTGGAAAAACCACGCCTCCGATCTGGCCGTCTGTCGTATTTCGCCTGCCCTGCCTCGCCCGTTGGTCCGATCCAGTCGAGCGATGACTCATCCGGTCGCGCTCGTTGTTCTTGATTCGATCGCGGCAGGCTTTTGAACGTACCTCCCCCTCGCGTTGAGGTATTCGGCCGAGCGTTCGAAAACTCGCACCTCCGACCTGACAATCCACCACACATTGATACATCTTTGGATATCAGATCGTGATTCTCTGGCAGCACTTTGATAATGCTGTTTTTCAAAACTACGCAGCCAATTGGCGGTTAACTTTGGTAAAGAAAGTTTGCTGAAACCGACACCGTCTAAAAGTGGTAGGGTCGCGAGTTCAAGCTCAGGTTCCTTCGGCTGCTCCTGTCGTCTCGGTTTGAATGGTCAGAAACTATCTGGTCTGTACGTCACCCAGTATGTTGCATGAGAACTTAACTCTGGGTTCGCCCACGAAAGCAGTATGTTTTTCGTTTGCCAAATTCACCAGCGCCGCTATTACTGGGTTAAATTGATACATCTGTTTTTGAAGGGTTATTTCTTCACCAATACGCTGTTAGTGGACTCATATTTGTTAGCTTACTTTTGCCGAAGTGCGCTCTCACTGACTTTGTTCATGCTGCTCCTAGGCCGGGCATCTCATTCGCACTTCGGTTTATCATCCGACGAAAAACACACTTGCCGGTAGATCTTATGACAATTAATATAGCATGTGGAAGCTTCACCCTATGAAATTAAGTAGGTACTTGAGAACGTACTTGAATTCCTCTTGTTTCAAAAGACTGTTGTCTGGATTTTCGAAATTTATCTATATTCTAATATCATGTGACTTAACATCTCACAAGGCCGCAACCTGAGTGCTCATCCCAATTCAACCTGCTTTTGTTCACATCACATAGTTTTGCGCATCAACACACTATTTACATGATTATCTGGCTTCTTTTGATCAGCTGTTACATTCCTCCTACTTGATCACTTTTAAGGTAGTCGTGTTCGACTGATCACGCTGCATCTGGCCGTCAGGCTGCTTACGGACCTGGTCTGTGATGAGGAAAATCGTTGCTACTTGTCTGATGAACATTTCGCCCAGATTATCAGTGCGAGGGAGGAAGCCATGATGATGCTACGTAGTTACTTTCAGGTAATTTCACAGCTGTCTCCTCTCTGTCCCGTTCTGGTTTGTCCTTGCTAACGTACTTGTGTCGGGCATCATATAAGTTTGTGTAATTCTATTTTGCCCCCGTCCACATCCCACAATGTCCTTGGAGTTGTGATGTAGCGAATATTTTCCCCTCATCTTCTCTTTCTTCTTGCTACAACTCAAGTGCCCTGTTGTCGATTTTTGATCGCTTCAAGTCGGCTTTCATTCTCCCTCGTTTTCTGTTCCCATAACCTTCCTTTTGTTCCATCCGAATATTGCATCGACAGCCGAAATAATCGACTCTCATATCACTTCACCTCGTCATCGACATTCGATTTCCATGCGGCTCTACACCTATGGGTTAATCGTGATGACATTTTCGTGCTGCTTAGACAGAGCGTATTCAATTTAGCTGATCCCAGCCATTTAATCGATATTTGCGTTCTCGACTTTTCATCTATCATATAGTGTGTATCACGTGGCACATAGCTTTTATAGCTCATTTCTCTTTTGTACGAGGTGGCGCGTGCCTTTACAAAAAAATGCGATAATTTGGGTTCCGACTTCTATCTTATTCCGTCGACTCATCACGGTCCACATTGCACAGGCTAGAGACCAGCAAGCGTGTTTCCGTCCTGGAGGAGGATGTATTGAATACCTTTTCATAAACTATATGGGTGCGTATGATTGGTCGCTAGTCGGTTGGCGCTTTACGAGCCACTGTCGGCTCTCTCTTTCGATATATCAGCTCACATTATGGTTTACACGAGACTGTCACGCATTCCATACTGAAATGGTATTTGTCAAGGTCGCCCAGCTTGATCGGAGAAGAACTGATTCGGGACTGTTTACAGAGCGCAGGCGTCTGCACCCTATCCGGTATAGGTAGGTTTCACGGTTATAGGACCACAATTACAGCAGTCCTACTCTACATTGGTGAAGCATGGTTGTCGAAAGCAGTAGCTGTAAATTGCACTGAGATAGCTGCTCACGAACGTTTTTTCGACCACTCACACCACACATGACATTGACTTATGCACTGCCGTGTATGCCTAGTTCGTAAAACTTGTTTAACAAGCTCATTCACTTCAGCCTTAAAAATGCATAAATTCAGGTTCAGCCATGTATGAAGAATTTAAACCTGTATTTCATAATGTACCACACTCTCCTCTAAACCTTCAGATATTCAACCCATAACTAAACAAATGGTTGTAAAAGCAGTCGTCAATATGCAGACAGTTGTTAAGTCTGTTCTTCCCGCGAGACGAGGTACTTCCGAGTCATCTAGCCTGTGTCCACAGACATTACGGACGATAGCGATTAGACGAACTCATTGGTTCGAACGGTACCGTTTTCGTGCTGAATTGTCGGTGAACTAGAGACGATTAGTAAGACAAAATAGCGCCGGATATAAGCAAGCTATCCCACAGTCGTTATCTCACTTACAAATAACCCTCAACTGTGTACTCGAGGTCGTAGGTTCTTTTCAACTTGTTACCTGTATAGGCACATACTCTCAATGCGTTCGTGCCGTTAAGTCCTCTCCTCCGCTTCTTTTTTCTTCTCCCCCAGGCTTATCTTAATTACGCACAAGCGTTGTTGTTTAGTAGTTCGTTATTTGCTTTTGTGGTTAATGGGCTTGCTGACAGTAGATATATATATATATATGTAAGTTCAAAATGAATTAATCATTCTACGTTCACTCTTTCATTCGTTCAGTTGATCGAGTTGTGCACAAAATGTATGATATATCTTAATGCTATGGGTCCTATCGGTTAATGTTGTACATTTGTTAACGAATCACCGTTTATACAGGCTCTTCCCAAAGTTAGATATGACATATTTCACAAGTCACCAACCAGATAAAACAGACTACGTTTGCACATTTCCTGAAGTTGACATCGCGAATAAAAAGTAGCCAATACATTTTTAACCATTACTGCTTTTATCGAACTATAAACATTGTTCCAAAGCATATATATTTGCGTAACTACACGTTGCTCAACTCAAATGCATCTGTACGCGCCGACGTAAATTAAGTCAATCTAATTGCTCAGCATCGTGATCTACGAAGAGCGTTAATCACACTGACGTTTGCACCTTCATGCATGTCATAACACTCATCCGTCAAAAAGTTACCTAGAGTGTGGTCTTCTTTACGAGTGCACGATGACGTTTTATGATTTAAGTATCAACTTGCAGTGTTTTCCTTCACATTCTCTGTGAATCATTCACACATAAGTAGTGTTAGCAACGTTTAGATATAATTAGCCGCTTAGCTCGTTTCCTTTCAATCTATAAATTGAAAGTCCCTTTTGAGTGAATATATCCTGTTTATTTTCCCTAACAAATGGAACTTTGCTGATTTCTCTTTATCGGCCTACAGAATAACGCTATATTTTTGGATCTGTTTGAATACGAGCTCCGCCAACTCCTACAACCTGGCTTATCGTTTAGTCAGCTGACTGTGGATTCCAGTCTGTTGATCCCACCACTGACAGCCACTGTGCTCCCGTGTCCATCGCTGCCGTTGGACAAGGTTCATCGGGAACATTGGCGGCGGTTACCACGGACTGAAACGGAACATATGCAGCGTGCGATCGGTGTCTATTTATTGGTACACATTTGGCTCGAGTCCTTGTTACGCACCCGAACAGTGGATCAAGAAAAAGAAGCTATCGGAGTTTTGCAGCCGACTAGCACAGTGCAGCCGGGTGCAATGCTGTTTTCATTCAATCGTCCCGTTGATTTTGGCGTTATTCCTGGCTTGGTTGGTTTGTGCAACATTTCGGACCCGAAAACATCAACACAAATACACAAAGCAGGCGATAAGCTTGATCTGTGTACGCTTTCCTTTTTTCCATCTCCTCCACCTTTTTTATACACACACGTAATTACCAAACCAGTTTTCGACTAAATTGCCAGTTTATGTTTACTGTTGTACCACAAGCTCACGATGTCACAGTATTAATGACTTCGAATACTACTTACCACCTTAAAAAATCGGTCGGTTCAACGACTTTCAGTCTGCACCACTTTTGGTCCATTTTACCTTAATATTGCACATTACAGGACCCCTATCGAGGCAAGTGCCTTCGGGACTGGAACCAACAGCCTCTTAGCAACTGGTTGGTTGATCCGTCACTGTACCAATGCACTCCCGTATGTGTGGGTTCAGGGAACGTGTCATTCCGAATCTTTCGACTCTTTTTGGCGAGCGTCTTCCGTTCTTTGTCGATGTTGGTATTCACCAGCTAACAGAACCGCTTATGTCTATCCAAATTAACGTGCGATATCTTTCTGAATCATCCATTCTGTCTGCAACAACGATCTTCACCTTAAACTTGAGCGTTCCAGGTTCGATCCCGTTTTAGGCGTGTGCAACTCCACTAACTGTTTTATTGCACGGCATTTGGATCTCATCATAATGTGCCAAGCCACTAAAACTCATAAATTTCTCTGTCCAGTTTGATCTTCGCGTATTGCTCCACTTATTTCGCGATCCCTTGTTATTAACCACAAGTTTCCGGTTGTTCTCCACCTAGCTAATCTGAACGAGCACTAACTCTACTGCAGGCTGTTGGTTTCGAAGTGATCTTCAGCACTATTGTACAATTTATTTACATCCTGGGATTGTTTTTTTAGGATTTTTCTTTACTTGTCTAATTCGCCGACTATGCAGTCTCTAATTTTCGAGTGAAGTGCTGGAAAACCCTACGTGCAACAATTGAATGTTTTAATAATCGGTCACATTTTTCCGCAAAACGGCTTGTCTACCATTGTAAGAAATTGTCACAGACGGCGTGCGTCATATGAAATAGGATTCTTTCAGGAAGCTCAAGTCTTAAATGTACATCTCAACGTACAAGCGTCTACAAAACTCGTATCTCCAGGTTTTTAGTTGGCTGATAAGGCGCTGTGTCTTGTTTAATTCTCACTTTTGTAGGCAGCAGTTCTAGCGTGTCATACTAACCGCATTTTCTACTTATTCCTGATTGTCAGCCTCTGAGGCCCTGATCAAGTGCACGGTGGAAAGTGGAGGCAGGTCAGTTATGCATTTACATGTACCCTACTCGTTCGTTTCCACGTACCAATCAGAACATCGATAACCTTAACACTTTTTCACATGTTTCTAATTCTTATCATCCGTTTACACATTCAGCCACGAGAAGCGATTTTTGGTCAATTACAGTCAACAACTAGTTCTGGTCGAACCAGACTCAAGGCAAATGGGTTGGGGAGTAATCACTTTCATTGGTCCACTTCAGGTATGCTCATTGTTTTTAGATATATTAGCGCTCATTCTTAATTTACGTAAAATAGGCTACACTATGGTTATTTACTGTACGCGGTATGTGCTGGTGTCCTGTACGAGTTCGGCGGCTGCTCTTAATGTGGTCCTTCTGATGCTGTAGATATCTTATTCACTGATTTAATCGAGTTATCTTTAGTTGAACCGAAGAAACTTGCTGTACGAAATAATCAACCTTGAATCTATATAGATTGTGTGTGATTCGTTCTACACAGTTGTCCTCACTTGAATCGAGTAATAAACCCATCCTGATGACTACGATGAAATGTGTGTTCGCACTATGCTGTTTGGTCGAAAAAAGAAGATATACGTTCGATGCTCATATCGAAGTGTGCCAAGAACAGCGTTAATAGTACCAATGAAAGCAATTTTACACGTCGGTCGCTCAAACAATTTTTCCACAATAGAAGTCCAATCAACTGAGTATAAAACGAATGGTCTTTTCGTATGTACAAGCAGTCGTTTGTAATTTACTTTTGTTGACTTAAGGCAGTCACGTTAAAAGTGTACAGTGACGAGATTATAGCATTCACTATCGGCAACAAGGTATTTTGGAGAGTATGTAACCATGAGTAAGACCTCACGCGATACCTCCCTACAATTGACGTCACAAACGCTCATTTTCCTTTTAAAAGAAACATTCTCGCAGATGAGGTGGAATAGACATTGTGTTCAAACGAAGGGTATTTGTTAGCTCTCTTCCTATATAGGGTTTGCTTTTTCTTCATGGTTGTGTGGTAGTTAAGCATTAGTGTGAACCACTAATGTATTACTGTCTATGATGATCACGAGCTGAGGGTGAAGTATCAAATTGATAATCTATTTTTCCTACAGAGGCTTTTCGGTACATGACCAACGTTTTACGGTCTCTTTCCACTATTGGTTTCGATTGTGCTTTGTTAGTACTTTATGCTAACAGTTTCAGTGTACAAACAACCCTAAATTATGACACTGTGATTCATCGATTTAGAATTATACGAGCGCTATCTGGCTAGACTTCTGTAACCGCCATCTATTTCTTTGTGAACTATGCTGATGAGTACTGTGACTCGAACTGCCGTTGAACTTGTCAGTAGTCCACAAAGCAGCGGATCAGTAGGTGAGCAAATACATACAGAGGAACGACTAAACAATACGGTGAAGATTAATGATGGAGAAGAGATAGGGGAATGTTTAACAACCTTGCGGATACCTGCCCGTCATTAACTGAAGTGCATTATTATGTGAGAACGCGAGTTCCACGAGTGTTGTGGATGGTCACGACCTCTCCAACCTGGCAAGGTTCACCTATCAACCTTACACAGCAGGATTGCCTGGTTTTCCATAGCCCATGACTATGCTATTGCTTGACCACCTTGCAGCTTCTTTCAGCGACCAGCAGTCATACTAAGTAGTGTATGATACAGTAGACGCTCTGTCGATCTGCCAAGTACTAGGTTTACCTGACATAGACCTCAGTTGTAGTTTGCGAATTTTGAAGTTCCTCAACTACGCGCTGCCCACACACAATCCATTTGCTACTGGCTAATGGGAGGAAACAACATTGATTGAATATCGGAGGTCCGTATACATCTCCTGAATAAAGGAGACAGGTCTCTTATCCGTAGAGCAAAACTGAGCGCATACACACATTGAACGACAATCAAGCGTCTTCACGACGTTGTTTATGACGAAGATGAGCGAACGTGCCAAACGCCCTTCTGTATCTTCCTGGACACCTCCTCAGCCAGCCTGATGAGCTGGCATTAATAAGGTAGGTGAAACGAACATCAAGTACACCAACAAGGGTAGAATAAAGGTCAATCCAGTCTTACTGTAAGCGCTGGCCTTACACTGTAAAAATCGACAGAACATCTACTAGGTAGACTTTCAGTTAGAGCGTGAGCGCATTCAACAAGAACGTTTTGTACTAGGTGTCCTACTAATGCCAGGTTGTATCCTAACACGGAGTAGAGAGTTCTTCACCTAATCGATGTCACTCACATATAGCACACATGACCCGGCTAGCTAACCACACTTGTTACAACAATTCACATGAACTTATGCCGTTGTTTCACCTATCCAATAATCATTTACGCCTTCAAGGTGACATACTGTTGACATCTTGTAGCACCTGATACAATTATGCTATTAGCATGAGCATCCCAGGTGCATGGCTTTAGATAAGAGAAATTGTTATTGTGCTCGAAATTTCTAATGCCTTTCACAATGTTGATCTCTCTTTGCGCTCAGCTCACTGGTGGAGATGACGTAGATCTTGAAGTGGCTGTCATATTTGGGTGCTTTTACTTCAAATCACAAAACCCCACGATGGCAAAAGATTCTTGTGGACATTGGCAGTTTGATGACAGTCGAAGTGAAGCATACTCGCACTTGTTATCTTTGTGCTAACTGGGATCCCCTCTTTCTTTCCCACACGTCAATTTCGAATTTCTTCTCGACGGCCTTTGGTGGCTTGCATTGATTTACTTTGATGAGCATGTCAGAGTAATAGGACGCTGTACAGTGTAGTCTTCAAGGCGTAGGAAGAAGTAGACTAGACATTACAGAGAAAATCAAGTATGGATTAATTTATTTCAGTTGAATAATGAAACACATTCACGATTTGAATGCTTCTCGAGTGTTGACGCTTCTTTACACAAGCATATAACAGTGCAATAGATTCGAGGGATGCCAACAAACCTCACTTCGTTGTTCCGCTTTTACTTGCAATCGCGTGAAACGAAAATGAACGAATGCATTATCAGTCTTTCCATGTAGTAATTATGAGCACCTCACAACGGATGATAATTTCACCTATCCTTGGAATGATCGGACACACGAAACCTTGTTTCTTGACGTTTTGAATCTGAACAGAAGGTAATTAAGTCCCCTTTGTCATTTTACTCTTCTTACTCAAGACTCTCAGCTCTAACAGAAGTAATATCGCAACAATGTATTAGCAGATGCCGAAATGCTTGTGGGCTTATCGACAGCCAAATCACGTCGTTAGTAACTTCATTTTTACAAACAAGCTTATCCATCACGTTAGTCAATCAACCGTATAGACCGTTTCGTTATTTTTATTCATCTACTTGAATATAGTATTTTGTCGGGCTTAGTTATTTGCTCTCTGTTTCGTAGCTTCAGCCTGTCTCGACAAAAAATCTTCAGTTTTAAGTATGATATATGGCAATATTTACGCTATGCTACTCGGCTCGCGTTGTACATTCATTTCACCCTGCCGACATTGCTGCGGTATTTGCCAGCCGTATTTGTGATTATTTTATCTTTTTGTTCATTCCCGTCCTGCCACGTTTCCATCATCTGTTGTATGGATCATGAGAACATTTTTATTTCTGTGCCAACTGGCTGATTACCTCTACATTCTCCTGTTGGCGCAGGATCTGGAGGCTACCTGTGACCCGGGAGACAGTCGCTGCCTACACGTGACTGTCAACGCTCCTGGGCATTTGAGCTCCCTGTGTGCTCTCAGTGGCGATGTTGGTGGAACGAACAAACCCAACTCGAATACACACAGTGTTGTTGGAACGTCACGTCGTCATGCGGGCAGCAAGCCGCTTCTTACTGCTCGGTTTCTTTTTGAAGATCACATCCGTTGTATGACAGCCAGGCAAATGCTGGTTCGTGGTCGTGAGCTGGCTAGACAGACGAAGTTACGCAAAATTGCCACGTGAGTTATACACGTCTAGCAGCGTGCCACGTCGTTTTTGGAGTGCTGATGGTCTTGGTTGTTTTCTCGTTCGTTTGACGTCCGAATCGATACACACGCATTGTTGTGTACGTACTGGCACATTCCACTGCAAGCATAACTCTTGTGTGACACAACGTGGGGCGAACTTAAAACAACATGTGCATACTGTGTAATGACTTAGTATACTCCATACTTCCTTCACTGATGAGTCTGATTTGTAGACCTGTGTGGCCTGCAGTATTCCATCGATGACCAAGGCTGCTCCTCACGTCACTCGGAAGGCAAATTATCCGGCTTCTCATGTGCTATTACTGTGGCGGATTTCGATTCTGTTTGGTGTGTAACGTTTGTCATCTGATGATGCTGTCAAAAAACCCGTGCAGCCCATCATGAGAAGTTCAGTTGCTGGCCATAATGATCACATGAAAATCGTTCTTTGACCTGTAACGCGATAAAGTGCACCATGTATTGTACTAGTCATCTTAGTTACCCTTTTCATTATTTCTAGAGTGATATACTACGATTTACCTGTTGGCAGTTATGCATCACCTGCTCGATTTAATCCAGTTTCCGATACCATCATGCGTGTCAATTCACTTTTCCCCGTTTTCGCCATTGCGAAAATCGTGTTCATTCTTGTTTTCAAACATTCTACTTTACATGTGTCCTGTACAACCTTGGCCAGTCTACTGGATTTCTCGCCACAGTTTCTCCGCGAGACATTTGTGTTCGGTGGTACCGCTGGAGCGATGGGTTACAGTAGCAGCTTTGCCAACACCGCAGAGAGTATTATTGGCGCTTCCCGCGTATCTGGCGTTGATCATGATTCTCGGGAGAATACGGAGGTAGTTCGGCATTCGCGCGTTTTCAACCCCAACCGAGCAGCCGCCAACGTGAACCCGAGTATGTATTGTTCCCTGTGAACTGATGCACTTTACATAGCCACTGGTTTGTTGTCAGTAGTATTGGCCAAATAAATTGATAATGCTCACCGTGTTGAACTAACCAGACTGTAGTGTCACTCCTCTTGAGTTGTGGTTACCCACTTTTTGCCTTAGTTGTTTGCTAGTATTGTTGTGACCGCAAAAGGCGCTTGATCCACTAGGTTGCTTATCTTCATATATGTGAGAATACACAACGGACTCCCACACTGTTTTGCATGGCTGAAGTTTCTCCTGGTCCCTCGCCAGTTTCGTTGTTGAGACGTCACCAGCAATTTATATACATTTAGTCTATGAACAAAAGGAAGCATAACAGCTAGGAAAAGTAATCCACATACCTTCTTGCAACGTTGGTGACCGCGATCCCATAGTCCAGTGGATAAGTGCCTAAACTGTAATCTGCTGCCTATTCGCGAGTCGTGGGTTCGATTCTCTGGCGTGTGTGGTGTTGGTGAGCCCCAACTAGGTCGGAACAGCTGTTCGCTACTTCGTTAATGGTCACTGGGGTCAACTGTCTGGAAAACTGGTATATATTACACCTAGGTGTCATAGTACGGACGCCAATCATGGGGATGATAAGCGGTTTTAATAACTTTGACGATTATCTTAGGGTTACTTTAGGGCATTTCCAAATGCACTTCACTATCCCAAACGAGAATGGTCCCCACTTCGTCGGACTCGCTCCAGGGTGAAGTATTACGACGTATTCTGATTACTCTCGGTCTTCATCTTAGCTGACTACCTTGTATCTGTATTCTTTTTAATGGCGACTCGTGTTTCGCGTTTTTGCGGTTGCAGTGTCAAACTAGTCCTTCATTTTTGCTTGCGAACCCTGCAGAATTTGTGTATTGCGGTGTCTTGTCTTGTCCATTCAAATCATACAGATCGTTTGCGGTTTGAATTTCCTACCCAAAGTGATGTGTGCCTATGACCGTCGATCACCAGAATGTTCATCTGGCTTACCATAGTCGAAGTTGCGCTTGAATAACCTAGCGGTACTGCGGGTGTCCTATTTGGCGGTCTGTTTTTCAATTCTATAAAGCATGGTCCTACTACGCAGGGTGGTTTGGTCGAAGTGCTGCGATCATGCACCATTGTAAACGTAACTTATTGGTTGAAATGGCTAGTTCTTATGCTTAAACAATGGCTATTTTTGTGGGACAATGCATAATGATGTTGTGCTACTGCAGAATGCATGTTAGACACACTGGGTCTCAGCACATTCACAAATTGCTTCACGTAGCATCGACCGATGGGGTTCTTATCCCGCTTAGAAATGCAACGGTTTAGTAGTTGCTCATTTCCAGTAGACTGGCAGACACGTCACAGTTGCATGTGAATGCTGCTGTAGATCGTGGGATGTTCCTAAATCAGAGGCCTTAATGGTAGGAAGCGTTTCTCTGTGTGAGTGCTCGCAACGATAATTCATCCATCTCCGGGTCTCCGTCGACAGAGCCTATATACTCCAGTTTTTGAACATGCTGGAACCCGGCGTATCTCACGTGTCCGTTACTCTGGCACTACGGAAACTGCTTTGCAATTACTCACCATTTTCCTTGATTGAATGACCATGTCGCATGAAACTCGGCGAGAATTGTTGGTCTGTGGATCAACACTCCGAACCCCGCGCCCCCCCCCCACGATACTATAAGTAGGCTTTTAACTCTTTCTTATATACCCGCGTAATTATACACAATACAAACCTGTGTCCATGAGTAACGTGTAGCAATACAATGTCGGGGCTCACTGACATAGATGGTAGATCACTTATAGTCACTGTTGTGTTGAAATGAAGGATACTGTTGGACTCAGACATTGTAACCGGAGAGGGAATGGGAACAACTACACGGACAAGATCGTGAGTGTCAGACGTTGTCGTTGACGTCAGCTTGCCGCTTCGCGTCATTTCACTTATGGTCTTGATCGGGGTTAATTGTGGTGTGAGTCGCATTTGACAGGCCTGGCCATTGCTAAACTCCGGCAATGAGGCTACAATTCACATCTGAGAAGCTTGTTACCGTCTGGCTACTAGAACCCATCCGTGATTGATCGCGGCACTCGGGCTAAGACTCTACAATTGCCCGATAGGTGGTGGTAGTCGTCACTGCGAGTCTNCGAGTCTGTCTTGAGCTCAGATGATTTTGAATCAGTCGAGCGATGGTCCTTCTCTTGCAAATACGCACAGAAAGTGCATGCCATTCACGTACATTACATCCACGCCACTTGTGCCGCAATGTCAAAATGTCCCCTATTCCGTTAAATAGATGAGAGCACTTTTTGTGACAATGTGTGTCGTTGCATATATTCACTTATTTATGTCTAACCGTACGTAATTCGGTTGACACAGGATTCACAATGAATAGAGCATAACTTGGCAGGGTAGGAGCATTGTTTAATGGAACGCGTATGAACATTTACTCCGGTTCCACTCTAATTTCATCGCCATGTCTAACCACGAGTAAGCATCGTCCTTTGGGATCCAGGTGGGGAGCTAGAAACGATCTGCAGAATAAAAATGTCACCTAGTTGGAAATGTTGGTGTAACCCTTGGGTCTTCCGACAGTGTCTTGGGCAAATGTTGAATTAGCGATCACTCCATCTCATTCGTCCCGTAAATCTGTTCGTGGTTTCTTTACATGGTGTATACCATGTGTTAAAAGGTTAATTAGTATGTCTCGCTTCACAGGTGCTTTTTTGATGGAACGGCAGCACCCTCGCACCAAAATTTACCGACCCCATCCAGCCGAAGATGACGTGATGGACACACGCATACCACTGGTGTCGCTTGGCTCACTCACCCCACTGTCAGGCAGTGATAACCGTCAGTCCTTACGTGGTCGGAAGTCTTCGGCAACTGGGACTCGCCCACGTCTAGTTGATTCACTGACTCGAACTCCGGTTGCTCTGGTTCAACAGCAGTTGCCGACACAGTCGAAACTGCCCCTGTTCTCGCTAGTCTCATCAGAAAGTGTGGACACTACAAATCATTTAACTTTGTCGACTGTCACTGATACTGTAACAAACGTTATCACCTCTAACCCACTCACTACCACCGCCAATGTTCCCCTCGATTCGAAGCGTGACTCTTGAATATGCAAACCCTTTTTGCGTATTTTTGTAAATAGTAGACACGGGTGGGTCATACGATTTACATTTGAAACCACCTCCAAATAATTTGTCTTAATGCACGGTACTCCTGGCACGCCTTCTTAACCCGGCAAGTCTTTCATTCAGGTTGTGTTCTTGTTCGCCCTACTCCACCCCGTTCTCCAGTCTACCCGTTAATCCCTGTTTCTACGCAAATCATAACTGCCTATCTGCATTACCTCACGACTGTTTATCATAGTTTTGAGTCTGCCACGTTTCTTGGAGTAATTCCTCCTGTTTAGTTGCCCTTACAGTTCCTCTCAGTTTTCTCTGCATTGTCACCAGACCGTTCTATCCCATCAACCAAATCATCTCATCAGCGTTTCTATGCAATCTTATACAATCTGTTTAACTATTCCTGTGCATTGGTGACGAATGTCTTTCTCTCCTTCGCATACACAGGTATTTTTTCCTGACTCATTCAACTGAATAGTAGTAACCACAGCAACGTGCTATCTCGCATCGTTGTAGCGCCTTATCACTCAGTCTTACCTTCTTACATTCTCCTAACAAAATTTGTAATTTCTACTATACAGTGTGTGGTTCCCGTTAACATGCTTACATGTACGCAATGCTT
Organism: Paragonimus westermani; assembly: GCA_008508345.1. Lineage (NCBI taxonomy): Eukaryota > Metazoa > Platyhelminthes > Trematoda > Plagiorchiida > Troglotrematidae > Paragonimus > Paragonimus westermani. The sequence continues at coordinate 56,746 of QNGE01004481.1, forward strand.
GACTTCATCATTTATTGCGCTTCGCTTGGGGGTGAATTCCCAGTATGTTGTTCACGTTCATCCGGGGCAAGTTGTCATAGATTTTTGCGCATTCTATCATCTTTTTATGCAAGTGTCATTCAGGTTGGCTCATTTGGTAACGTTCGTGAGATCGAATCATGATTGTCTTGATTGTCCTCATCTGTCCGGACGAAGTGGCAATTTTGTACACTCCATGTTACCCTTCATATCACGTGACAACATGTGACTATGGTTTGTAAATCGAGAATTTTACATGTTGAGCTTGAAAATCTAGGCTGATCAAACTCATTCGTTGAGAAGCTTACTTATGAGGAAAAGGTACGGTCCTCCATAGCTTAGGACCTCCGGTTATATTTTATAAAAAGAATGGCTAGGTGGGGTGCGATTTGCAGTGATCTACGTAAAGTGGGCTTTGTTTGTCAGTTTCAGTTTGTTTAATACGGTCGAGGAATGGTAGTGGCCAACCGAATCGGTTGTTAGCGGCTAACCGGTCATATTGCATAAAATGACCGTCATTTCTCATTTTCAACGAGTCTAGATCGTTGAATAAGGTTCCCCAAACCACAACAACTGGCACTTTCTTCGTACAGTCAAGTTATGAGATGGGCTTCTGATCGCAATAGATGTCACGTAACATAGGGACCCTTCTGGACAAAGTCAACAATTTACCTTAGTTGCTACGTTCTACAAAGAATCAACTTGTCGAGGGAGGTTGGTCACCTGCTGTGTAATACTTTTGAACACAACAGCCCAGCCAAGTTCAAAAATCGCGCTACAAAGTTGTCCGCAGTTGCCTTCATAGAAAACTGCTTATCTTTAGGATACACTAGATGTGTGAATTTAAACAATTTCAGCTGCAAGGATCTGCAGGCGCCGTTTAAATTACTTCAAACTGGACACCACCCACAGTTGATCGCATTAGCATTAGCATTCAGATTAGCCTTTTGGCTGGCCCACTTCGGAAGGAAGCGTTAGACTCGCATTTCGCTCTTATTAGAGCTCATCGGTAGTGCATATCCTTGTCCGGATCCGAATTTGCACTCTGATCCTCGTGCTTGTGCGACTAACGTTTTAACCACGGCACGACTAACCTCACAATAGACATGATAGAATAATCGTATCCAAGCACGCAAGCACAACCTTGTGTGAATAGTGATCAGGTCACCCAATCATTTCAACAAGGGACTGGCCAAATCCGGTCTGTTCAATCCAACCGATAACTTCGTGATCAAGACTTCTCAGCTAGGTTGGTGTCACTGTCTTCATTGAAAAAACTGAGTACGATTTGAATGTTTACTAGAAGTTTGGGAATTTAGAGGATTCTTGATTGCCAGTTCAGCGCAACAGTGGTGCATGTCACAATCGGAGCGTCGCATATCAACTAACAGTATTCGTTGATGTTGATCAGCTTGGCAGACATTAAGTTAGAAATCTGTTTGTTACAAGAAGCTACTTATCAGTAAAAGGTAGCTGTTTGTACATTTTTCATTGCCTAGTCAGGTAACCCTCGTTCCCCATAAAAGAATCAATATGTGAATTCGAGGAGATGTTCACGGTCCAAGCGAACTTGTTAAAGCATGTGATATACAAAACAGTGAAGCTTTTTGTAGTGTATTGTGGGTGGAACGGACCTGAGCCGTTGCGGAACCCACGTAGAGTCGAGAAGCAACTTGCCATGAGTATTAGATTGTAGTGTCAGTGGTTATTCATCATCTTGCCATTCGGGAATCAAGAAGAGTCAGGTCAGACTTATAATATGCTTTATGTATCCCGAAAGGCGACTTTTCAGCTTTTTATGTACTCACATCTTCAGCAAATGGCAGGCAATTATCCCAGTGTTATTGAATCACAAAATACTAATAGCAATGAACCTTAATCTTGCGGAAAGCTGATGGATGGTCGTAATCAGTGTCAGTTGTGAAAACAATGTCCGACTTCGTCCTTGGTTCAAGCTTAAAAAGGCTGCGTTGACGTTGAAGTCGAGTTAAGTAACGGATAACGAGGGAACAATAATACCGAGTGCGTGCAAGCAAATGCTTGTACTCGGATACAGTGTATTGTGTTTAAATGCATTTATTGAGGCCTGAATAAAGGAGACGGGTTGTATTACTTGGAGTTTTTCCGCTAACTTTCTGCTCGTTAACAAATAGCGAGAGATAATGAAGTCATCCGATTGATTAGTGACAATTGGACCATTCACATATGGGCTCACACCAGCTCGACAGTCAGTACAACTACGGATCAGATGAAATGGTTTTCTGCTACTCCCAGATCAAAAGGCTTTCTTCATCTCTTTCGACTGTTCCACCAAGTGCGTAAGCTTTTAGTCAGTTTGCGTTTAACTTCTCGACGGTCGTAATTATATTCAGAACCGGGTGGTATCAAGCAACGCTCGTTAATACGGCTTATCGACGTGACAGAAGTCCAGTTCTGTCGCAACTTAACAGCTCCTTCTGCACATTCCTCCTCACAACATGCTTCCAAAACTGCGACGATTTGATCCCAGTGTTCATGAGGTTCTCTCACCTGACTCAAACAGGACAACTTGTTCGCTAATGCTTTCTGTAGGCGTTCTTTACACTCTTCTCGCTCGAGTGCCAGCTAGGTATCTTGCATTCCCGAGTGTGCCACTGGGAAAATGACAAAACAAAATGAGCAGGTACAACAGCGCGGTGCGAGTCTAGGTGGTTACTCCAACATGCTCGACAGTCTTTAACGGAGTGACATCACCTGTAATTGACTTCTATACGGTCGAGCCGTGTCGACGTCCGTGAAACACAGGGAGGTCTCCACGCCACACAGTATCTTTCCATGTGTTGGAATACGGTGCTCGAAATACAGAAACCGTGGAATACACACAGCTACAACAGTCTTTCGCCATCATCAATGCATTACGCCCGGAAACCAAACACCTACCAGCCGCTTCTCCTCAGGAGAAAGACGACCAAACTGAACATTCAAATCGTCCCCTAGTATGGCGATTTCTCAATGTTTACTCTGTTTCAATGAGCAATGAGGGCATCGTAGAACACATTTTTGGTTGTATCCGAGCAACTTCTTTGCTGAGTACACCAATATGGCGAATATACGGCGCTTTTCTGATTTGCATCGACAGACTAACCGATGTATTGGGTTTGATGGTGCACAAGTGACTGTTCACCAGGATACATTCGAGCAAAATGCTCCGCTTTCGAACTTACTGCGATTCAAACTCGAGCTTAACCACCAGCTTCAGCTGCGACGTCATCAGAGACCCTGAGAGAGAAGGGTTTGGGTCGACAGTCATCTAGTGGTGAACACAAGTGAGTCACTGTGTTAGGTGAATAATGTCACTGTCGGGAGAACGAGAACTTCCGACACTTCCTGGTCGTTTTTGCCGCAAAAAGGGGTTGGCTGGGGGAATTCCACCCCGAGACCCTGACCCAAACGTTTGACTCGCGAGACAACAGGATACGGGGTTTTCATGGTGGACCTTGCCGAAGCCGGTGACTCAAGATTCTGACTCACTTGGCAGTGAGGAGCTTGTCTAGTCCGAGGGTACAGTGAACAGGCCATTAATGACCTATCCTGTTGCCTTGATGTGGTGATCAGGCTTGTGCAATGCATCGGTCCGGAGGGCCGTGCTAACTAGGGTTTCGGTCCTTCTTGGTGCAACCTTGTCATATAGTCCAAAGTGGAGTAATCTGACGAAACCTAGTTGCACCCATCGGATTGTATGTTGCAATAGTGCGGCCCAGTCCTATGAGTATACAACAGGAACCATTTTTCTAGTTACAGCGCTGCTGTCTTCGGGATCAATAGGATGGGGGTTAAGAAGGATACCTTCAAAAAAGGGCACCGCGATTGCCTAACGGTCGACTATGACCGTCGGCGTATTAGCCAATACGGTCGGGAAACATTCGGTATAACCGAAAAAATCTGATATAGTGTGATGCTCAGAATTAGGGACTTCGAATAGCCCTAGAA
>QNGE01004482.1:0-38213 GCA_008508345.1 Paragonimus westermani
TAAGTGTGTGGCCGACGCCTTCTGCCGGGAGACTTTTCGCTCGCCATTCCTCGTCCGTTGGTCCGACCTCGTCGGGTGATGGCTCGTCCTGTCACTCGCATTGTCCGCGTTCTATCCACTGTTGGCCCTGAATGTACTCTACGACCATGTCGAGACATTCCATTGAGTGTTGGAATAATTGTGTCCCCGATCTGGTCACCCATTTCATTTTTTTGCTGTGTCGTCCGCTGGTCCGATCTAGCTGAACGATGGCTCCTCCGGTCGCTTATGCTGTCCCCGATCCGCTCGTTGTAGGTTTCTGGACATATTTCACTCCCATGTTGAGGTATTCTGCCGAGAATTGGAATACCTGCAGCTCCGGTTTGATAACCCGCCACACAATTAGGTCTGCATTAGCAGAGCTGACCGGCGCTGGCATCAACACAAGATGGAACACATCCTTGAATGGCTATCACTTGCAGTGTCAAAAAACGACCCGTTCGCGATAAGAAGCTGGAAGAACCCGTCTTCATCAATCGCCAGACACATATTGACAATTAGTCATTTAGTTGACCCTGTCACATCGTTCAAGACATTGTTGTGTAGTCACAATCCGGAACCGCCGGTGCTTAGTAAAGCAATGTTGGTCAGAAATCGGCTGATTATATGTGCGTAGAAGGCACTGACACGATAAAACTCCTTGTCGTGGGATTGATTGCACTGTTAACGTGCGAAAAGTCAAAATTACTCGGTTAGTTCACACAAGTGTTGGTGTTATTCACAATCTGTGCAGAATTTGCTGGTTTCAAGTTATCGACTGATGAGAGTAAATCAAAACATTGCCATCTCGCGACATGTCTTCTCTCTGTCCTAATTACATCTTTGATGTTACACCATCTAGTATTGGTTACAATGTCAGGGATTGTCTGTGCACTGACGCAAGCACGGTCAGTGTTCAGGTTGAGACAAGCGCAGTGACGGTGAGTCACACTGGCGATGGGCAGCACGGTAATTTGCCTATTGTTGAATCTGTATTCAGAAATGGACTAATAAGTGCACTATTATTCTTTTCTTATGGGATCGTTTTCGTCCTCAGGCAATGTTTTATGTATGGTTTTGAGAAGTTACTCTATTCATAAGAAGTAAGTGATGCAGAACCTTCGTGTGTTTCGATCAGTATTTATTGGGCAGGGTTTTTCCTTATTGCTATTTCCTACTGAAGAGAAGCGCTATATCACAAAACAAAGTTTTTAAAGATTTACGGCATCAGATGGGGAAAACGGATTACCTCGACTCTCAACCTAATTACCAGTATTTTGTCCAGCGAAAAGCATTTTGCGTTACATTCCGTTTAATATCAAGATCTACTCCAACATACTGGTATGGATGTCATCAGCTTCTTTGAGTGATTACGCCTCCACTCTTCAGACTTCTTTTGCACTCTGTCTCACCAGTGTTAAGCGTTCAAGCACAAACACTTCAGAGGTCCCATGTCGTGATACATCTGTTTAAAACTTGCTGATAACTTACTGCTGCGGTTTTTCACTGAAAATGCTGTCCGCAAATGACCGGTCGTCAAACGACGATTTATTCGGCTTATCGTTTCGCTCTAATGGGAGCAAAACTCGAGTCTAGTGCTTCTTTTTTAACGAGGCTGGCTGAAAATTCTATCTGGATGCAAAGGCTGCAATCGAATGTGTGTGATATTTAATTCGAAAATAAACCAAATCTCCGACTATTCATCAGAATTTTCAAAAGCAAAAACTTCCTGGCTCTTCAGGTTAGATGTTGGAAGGAGGTCAGCATCCATCACTAGAAAAAGTGGCACTGATCTTCGGAGATTGCAACACATCCTCTTTCTTGCGACACAGGCTTTTCTGGCTGAAGTGTTTGGCTGAGAACCGTACTCGTTCTCCTATGTAATTCTATGCGTCCTGATGGTATTTCAGTCCCTCATACAACCATAACTATCCACCGCATCAACAAAACTTCATACTGCAGAATAAACCGGGTCGTCTTATCCGTTGCATACAGCAGAGTGGACAGGCGAGAATGTGCTAATGCTGCTCCCTCCCCGCTGTCCCTTCAAAATTAACTCTCGGACCACCCCCGAACCCCATTTTCAGTAATAACTTGGAAGATCTCACAGAAGACATACCCAGTTCTANAAAGTGGCACTGATCTTCGGAGATTGCAACACATCCTCTTTCTTGTGACACAGGCTTTTCTGGCTGAAGTGTTTGACTGAGAACCGTACTCGTTCTCCTATGTAATTCCATGCGTCCTGATGGTATTTCAGTCCCTCATACAACCATAAATATCCACCGCATCAACAAAACTTCATACTGCAGAATAAACCGGGTCGTCTTATCCGTTGCACACAGCGGAGTGGACGGGCGAGAATATGCTAATGCTGCTCCCTCCCCGCTGTCCCTTCGAAATTAACTCTCGGACCACCCCCGAACCCCATTTTCAGTAATTTCTTGGAAGATCTCACAGAAGACATACTCAGTTCTATTAAATCTGTGTTGGTAAGTCTCATCTCTCACCAGTCAGCCTCAGGCTCTCCTTGTCTCTTGCTTAGATCTAAAATGTGAAGTAATATAGTTGCTTTCAATGTTCGAACCCTGAAGCAGATAGGTAAACAAGCCTCTCTCCCATTAACGGCAAATCGCTGAATACTAACGTATGTTACATTTCGAACACTAAAATTCACGAAAGTACTCGGTGTACGGAACTAACAGCACCTATACTGTCTACCTAATACTGTATATAAACTACGGGTGATTCTACGGCCGCGGCTACCGATCAGGCCATAGTTCGTACAGTTCTCAGTAGGAGGGCCGCAACCGCATCGGTAGATTAAATTCCTGCCAACAGTAGACTTTGTGCCGTCCGCTTGGCAGGTTTTCATTAAAAATCAGCTTGAGGCTCAAAATCTTCAGGGATCTCTCCACTGCGTTTGCTTGTGCTCCACCTGACCATAGTGACGTCGATGTCAAGTACCTCTTTTAGTCGGACCGGGCCGCACTCCTTCGGTCGACAGTCTGGCCGAAGTTATAAACGCCCAGGTCGGTCGCCTTGTTGAGACCGAGTCTCATTTAGACGGTAGGCTTGAGACAGCATCACGTCACTCGGATAATCGCGGACGGCTGTTACAACTGTGTACTAGGAATAAGCCATTTTCAATCAGTATTAAGTTTATACACCGTGCGCGTCATAAGTAAACCTGTCGCCTACTTCTCTGAATCAGGTCTGGTCTTAGGTAGACCATATAGCTGTTACCTACAGGTGGTAGGGCTCCATTCAAGGCTGTAGTTCTTATTGGATTACACTGTTGGACTCAGGTTACACGTTGGCAAGCGGCAGTGTTGTCCTTGGTTCCGCTAAATAATGACCTCACCGACTGTAACGACTGGTTGCTAAGAAAATGGCCATGCCATCAGAGAAGAACAAATACCAAACCAGCCTAGAAAGCAGCGTTAGAAACTCTCACCTCACAGATCTTTATAGCTGCTGGACCTAAAACTCATGGATTATTCTGGAATTAGGTACTGTAGCGTGCGACACGGGGGTTCACCTGTTGAACAAATAGTGGAAATCAGATGAACCTCTGGATTTGTTAGGTTCCAGACGGGCAATTCCTCCTGGCAGCTGGTGATAAAGGTTTAGCAGAAATGTCCATAGGAAGCCGAAGCGGAACTTAATCGCTGAACCTGAGACATGGCTAATGAAGAAATTTAGGAAAGTGGTAAGGACCTTGGCTTTAAGGAGCACCTGAACACTCTTCAAGCCTCCGTGCTACTGGTCTTAGTTGAATGCCTATCAGTTAGGTTATCAACTAGGCAGGTGGTACACTCATCCATAATAATTCGAGGAGGTTAGAACGTTTGGCAGAGCACTGAGGGTTAATTTAGCTGGCCATCTGCTTCTGTTGTGTAACCACCACAAACTTACGATATAAAAACCTGGCCGTGGTTTTAGGACCACCCCTGAGACTAAGGCCTGTAATTGGGTTCCAGCTTCCAAACGCCATCAAGTCGCTGACCCAGACAATCTGAAGTGGACACTTCTTGAAGAAGTTGAGGGAAGTTTTAGGAATCTATAAGGGTCTTGACTCAATTTTTTAAATTGGTATCGACGACGGAGAACGTCTCTGGATACTGGGGTCATTGAGCATTAGTTCCTATATTCAAGACAGAAGTTCTATACTCTTACGAAGACGATGGGAGAGTCTGCTTGACCCAGTTCACTTCTAGAGTTTTTGCATTCATCACATCTTGACAACTTAGTGCAGTTTGAGTGACAGACATTGTGTGATAATTAAGCATCAAGCAGAACCACTGACATATTGCTTATGGTGTTGATCGCGGTGATGGTGACGATGATGGATGCCCTTCAACCTGTTGATTCACCGTTCACCACACGCTGTGAGAGGTAACACTTTTCCGTACCAGATTTGTCTAATCATTACTTATTTTGCGGTTAAGCGAAATTGTCACAGTTATTATAATCATCAGTGTGGACGGTATCTCATGCACCTAGTGAGTGACTTTCGCACATGGTTGGCAATGAGATCTAGTTGCCCACTAGTGAACTGCATAGTTTTTGGTAGAGCTGGTTTAAGGAACGGGAACATCAGCTTCACAATTACTATTTGTAACTGAAATGTTTCGTAAATTGGTAAATTATATAGATCCCTGCCTGATGCACCAGAAAGATTTCGCTGTCTTGAGGTCGGCTAGATCGCACTGAAACTGCATACTGTTAACTTACCTTGCCTTAATCAGCAAAGGTTCAAACTTGAGCAGATCAGCCGTTGCCATTTGGTTATCGTGTTCCTGAGAATGTACTGAACTACCGCATTTGTTGCTGAATGCTAATCAGGTGGCCACTAGAAAAACAAACTCCTCCAAGGTGATCCCGTTTCTCGGTCCGTGATCCCAACTTATATTGGTTCACACTAAGCAGTCAACCATGATTTTATATTTTCCACAAACCTGCTGGTGTTCTCTTCAGCTTATCAGCAGATGGCCTACCAACAAATTCCGAATATGTTCAACTGGACGATCCTGTTGCAAGTTTCATCTACTTGCTGGGAGTCTTTATATTTGTTTTGTTTTTTTCTACCTGTGTGCTCGCCGCGGTTTTGCTTTGTCTCCGATTGTTCACTCATATGTTGATCGATTTTGGTCGTCTTTTGTGTTGTGTCTCATATTTTTAGGATCACTTGCACTGTAGCCACACGGTTTAGCAGCAACTGGAACCTTCGATGCAAAAACTAATCCGAATTCTTGAATTTGGAACCAAGTAAACGATGGGTTAAGGTTTTTTCTGTCACTTCGCTTGCGTGACTCGTGGAGTTGGAGTTTGGGATTGTGGTTAGTTTTTTTTATAAATAATTGGATCGGTTAATGTCCGCTTAGTACTACATGCAAGATATTCATCCAGATCGTCTTTATCTACCTAAGTCGAAGGCATATACCGCTTTATTATCATATACATTTTTAGCTTATTTAGTCGGTTCTATACTTTAAATCCAACTCCGCCGATTTTTAATTCTGGGTTCCGTACCCAAAGGAAATTCGAAGGTTTCTGTGGACGTTTTGAAGACCTTGTTTTTGTTGAAGCATAACGCTTATCTTCGCCTAAATTGATTTCACGCCTCAGATATCGTACGTGTCCATATTCAACCGCGAATTACTGTAACTGAACCGCAAACAGTGTAATGAACCAAAAATATATTGGACTATGCTGTGGGTTTTGAAAACAGTTAAGGCTTTCAAGAAGACTTTCTGTGGATTCACCTGTTCAGTGTTTCACTTTGACAGGCACAGCTAAGCGTACCATAGCTGCCACTAACATGAACGCCACAAGCAGTCGAGCACACACTTTGGTTACGCTGATTTTCGATCAGTTTCAAGGTTCCGAAAACACAAACGGGTCAAGGAAACGTTCAGTTATCAATCTAATTGATTTAGCAGGTCAGTCCGTTGTTGTTTGATGGGAAGTGCGCTTGTCAGTTTCCATGCATTTTTTAACTGACGATCACGGTGCAGAACCTGTAGTATCGCTCAACGTGATATTCTCAGTCTCTGTACAATGTGTTTACAGTTATTTACCAAAAATTTGAGTTATTTGTTTTTCTAATATTGCCTGAATATTATAGTATTGTGTCATGTAAAGAAGACATGCGTCCTTTCTAGTGATCACCTCTTGCATTCTAACCTTTCACCATTACTTAAAACAAATGAGAAAACTTGTCCATAGAACTGATTCTACTACAGCTAGGTCATTTCTACTCAAAACTCCGGTTGGAACCACAGAAAATCGACATTTGAGGACAACCTTACAGTTCAAAATGTGGGACGATACCAAAATTGGACAGTTCACATTATCAAATCAGTTGGATCATCTGGTACAATAGGAGCGACGACAAGGCCCAACTGCAGGTTTTAATTCACATAGTTCGAACGCTGCCGTGCGATTGCATGTAAAACAACTCGATGGTCATTTTGAGTAACTGTGCAGACGACAGTCTCACAGGATTAACGAGAGATTTCTCATGCAGTTGATTCTTCCTTCCTTGAAATCAGCACATGCTGTTTTGATTAATTCCCATCATGAATCAACGCTAGCCTATTTGCCGTCCGTTCATATTTGAAGTGAAAGAAGATTCTCAGAATTGTATTTTGACTATGGTAGTTGGTCGGTCAGTTTAACAAAGACGGGCGTAACAGCTTTTCACGCCGGCTACTGGTCACTGCCTTGACTGTTGCTTGCTAAGCACTGTCCATGTGTCATTACAGCTTTTGTGTTCAAATAAACTTTCCTGTCAGCACACTTTTAAAAGAAATACTAAACCCAATACTCCTTCTGAATGTGGCTCACACATAAAAATTTCTCTATCTGAAGTGAACACAGACCTCCCGTATTTGTACCCAACATACTATCCTCGTTTCATTTACTCCGCATTAGGCAAAGCTTAGCTAAATTCACTATCGCAATCAGAGAGTTACACGGTTCACCGTTTGCGGTAAAAGAAACATTTCACGGATTATTTACACGGAAGTTTCAGCAAGGATATACCGTTCATTCCACCTTTCACTTTCAGGCTAGGGTTTGTTTTTATTTCCGGTGGTATGGTGGCCGATAGTCACAATAGAGGAAGCTGTTGTGCTAGCTGTTAAGATTATCAAAACATGCTATTTGTTATGTACATGTCGTCGGAACGCCAAAACCACAATCACGTGCCTGTTGCCACCTGCTGGTTGCATTCACAACTCCTGGATACTATGTAATATACTTTATATGTAGACGACTGATTGCAAAAATTATGGCGTAGATAATCTCATCCATCTCAAAACAGTCCAACGGTGATAGGAACCCATGCCGTCCGCGTTACATATTGAAGATTTTTAACTGGCCGGCTTCTTCAAACCTTAACTGTGACACTCGTCTATCGCTAAAGGTGCTTAAATTTCGCAATTTTAGGTATAAAAATGACAACCTAAGTCGATTAGTGTTGTCTAATGTTTTATTTTAGGTTCAGAAAGAGCTGGTTTAACCGGAGCTACGGGCGATCGCCTGAAAGAGGGTGCTAATATCAATCGTTCCCTCTCTGCATTGGGCAATGTGATCTCGGTACATATCTGGTGTAGTTCCTATGTTGTACCGGTGTTTAGTTGCTAAAATCCTTGTTTTACAAAAACCCACACGCACTTTGTGTTGTCTGCCGTTTCTTTCGCCTGAACGACGCCTTTTTTGTTCAAGATAGGTTTGGTAATTTTATGACATGTCATAAGGAAGTTATTCAACTACCTTAAATGCACAACTTCAAATTCATACTGTCACATCATACTTTACTCGTGCACTAGTTACTAAACACGCCACATCAGTTCTCACTCTCTGTGACAACTAACTAGTAACCCGTATCAGAACATAAGTGCCGTAGTATTCCCATTAACCATGTTAACCTGATCAATCACTGTACTTTTAATTCCGCACAGTCTGCTTCGTTACGTTTTTCAAAGTGTTGTTCGACCTCTTCGGAAGATCGAACACGGCCTTCTAGCTTACACACAGGTCCGATGTACTCACTCAAAATTTTCATAAGTTTTTCAGTATTTCAATTGGCTTTATTCCTCACAGGCTTTGGCCGACGGCAAGAAGGTGGTCCCATATCGTGATTCCGTGTTAACAAAGTTGCTACAGAATGCACTTGGCGGAAACAGGTAACGGAGTCATAAACTAATTAAAATTTTCTTGTTTCTAATGTAAAGGCCTAGTGTGAGATTCATACCAAGATTTTACCTATTCACAATAGCTTTCATCGTCCTTCCAACTTGAACTCATATATTCTACTCTCTATATTTCTACCGATTGGTTGCTGTGGCAAACCCGGAGTAGTACCATATCATCAACTCGCTAGGTTATTTAGGAGGTATACGTTAGAATAGCGCACGCACATACTACCTTTTCCAAACCTCCTCGTTTGTGACATCGGAAAGACGTCTGTTTGTTGTTGAGTTAGGTTTTGTGCAATGCCGGTGACTCAGAAGCTCGAACTTTCCGTACCTAGCATTCGAGAAACTTTGCCATACTCATTAACTTAGTCCACATCAAGCTTTTCCATTGTACGGTCAGCATAACAGCTGGTTTTTAATATCTACAAGGCACAGCCATCTGTTCAAATCATAAAAATGCCCATTGTGCCACTATTGTTCCAAGTTATCCCACCATGCATTTAAACCCCTACTTCATTGGACATCATCTATCGAGAACGCCATGTGTTGATTAACATGAGGAAATGTTTGAACAATGAAGATAAACATGAATCGTCAGAACTCTAACCGTCTCGTTGAGTGAACTCAATGAATGCGATCCCTGCAGCCAAGAAATGTTGACCGCATTGTGTGATCGAACTAGAGGAAGATTATGCTTGTGTGTAAGTTTGAATGAGTTAAACGACGTTTTCTTTAATTAAGTTTCGGGACAAAAAGATAAGTAGTTCATCTACAGTCAACTCCACTTTGTCTGATGCACAGATTTCTTGACGGTTAGCAAATCTAGATGACCTACGGAGATAGACTGGATAGTGTGACGATCACACTGAGAGAATCGCTCATGTCAAGTAGGCCAATCGAAAAAAGACTGAAAAGCGAAAATTTCCTGGCTCTTCAGGTTGGATATTGGAAGGAGGTCAGCATCCATCACTAGAAAAAGTGGCACTGATCTTCGGAGATTGCAACACATCCTCTTTCTTGCGACACAGGCTTTTCTGGCTGAAGTGTTTGGCTGAGAACCGTACTCGTTCTCCTATGTAATTCTATGCGTCCTGATGGTATTTCAGTCCCTCATACAACCATAACTATCCACCGCATCAACAAAACTTCATACTGCAGAATAAACCGGGTCGTCTTATCCGTTGCATACAGCAGAGTGGATGGGCGAATGCTTGCTACTATTGACACACACACCCATATTGTTGTGTCCAATTGAGCTATCATGGTCTTTCCTGTTCCCTTTTACACAATCGTTTTGAAGATCCCACAGGTTAGTACGATGATGCTACCCTTAATCCCATATCTTATTACCCAATCATTGTTTTCCATCGTCTGGTAAACAGGTACAGAATGCAAGCAACTCTACATCCTCTCAAATAGATAATTAAATAGTTCGCTATCACTAGGTCATTAGACACGTTGAAAAACGATGTCTGGTAAAGTTCAGACACTGGATTTCAGAATTGTTGTCAGTGTATCGATCCGGCAACATCCACACTGTATACTCGATTGTGCTTAAAAGGATGACTCTGGTGACTCTTCGGTCGCCCCTATCGGTGGGACTGAATAAAAAATAGCTCTTACCGCAACGATCGCAGTGACATCGGTGGAGTGAGTCCCGGTTAGCCGTAGGCCCTCCGCCTGCTTTAAGTGGTGGGTTTCGGTTTGCAGTTCGTCACCTCAACAACAGTGGGTGATTGTCACGAGTGTTCACGGCACTTTTGATCATAACACACCCCATTGTTTCACTTTAAGTTCTCCTTCTCCGAAAGTGACCTGATCTCAGATGGAGCAAGTATTTGTTAACTATAGGTGGCATGGCTTAATTCACGACCATCGTTCTTATTAGAGCATGCAATTCGCTTCGAATTATGCGTCGGGACGTTGTTTTTTCTCAAATACGATGGGCAGTGACACATGCCGCTTCCATTATTGAAACCTCTGACCAGGCTGTTGGGAAGTCGTAACCACTAGACTGGCTTACAGCGAAGGCTTAGTATTTCCAATCACAAATATCCAAACTCTAGTATGACCCGAATCTTACATGCCGTTAATGAAACGGGTAGTATAGAGAGATGAACGATGGTTTGTGGTTTAATCCAACGTTAGGTTCCAGAGAGGTCCTCGAGGTTGTTAGATGTCAGAGTGGACATTCCCTATGACTGCAGGTTGTAAAAAGTCCTGGAGGGGTAATCTAGAAAGTTGGGAGGTGACTTGTTTACAGAATGTAAAACTTCCCTTACCGAAATTTTAACGAGATGGAAACTTCCTTCAGTCGATGGAACACTAACAAACCCTTCTGGTTCAAGCGCACTACTGTCCGAAATGCCTCGACTGTCGGTGGAGTTATCAGCGGCACGGATGGCAAAATCATCTATAAGTTTGGACTGCCGGAAAGAAAACCCCAGGAACCAATTCAGTTGACCTCATGCTTCATCTCCGTTGCCTCGACAAAACTACAACGTTGAACTCTGGCTGGTTCAACTTGTTTGGACCAAAAAGAACAAACTTCCCTGCGGGTGTTGCTTGACAACAGTTCCCACACTCAAGATAGGATTCAAGAGCTCCTTTGAAAGATATGGGTGAAACATCCTGACGTCAAATATAAGCAGGGTTCTGGTCTCAGTTCTGCAATGTCGATTCAGTACAGTTCAGGAGACAAACGTTCGTAGACAGGTAGGATTTTGTTTTGGACGACGATGCGTTGAATATAGTTCCGCTCTCTGCCGGCCAACAACTACCCTCTTGCTCTGTTACGAAGTTGCTATCAAGTCAGTGGATTGCTTGACATTGTGCAATCGCTCACACGCAAAAATGCACCAAAAGCATACATAGACTTATTGCTGGGGTTTTCTCTCATATTTCAGCTCGGTTTATAGTTTACGGCGTACTTCGAAGCTGTTCACCCTTACCATTTTTGTTCCACCCTTGTGAAACAATGGCACTAGTGATGATAACGTTGATTATATTAATAGAAATATACATTAATAATAAACCAAACCATACTACTATCAATAATACCTATTTAGGTGAAATAACGAAAGGCTCTCTGTGGCACAAGATGCCAGAATAAGCCTCATACGTGGAGGCGGACCGGCTGATTTTGATAGGTCTCTCTCCACTGTATTGTTTGACAGTTTTCACACAATATAGACAGTACTAAGCTTTGTTTCAAGCTATGCTAAATATCCCGGAATGCAATTTTTCACTTCAAAGTGCAGTGTTTCCGAAAAACCACTATGATAACGCATGCTCACTATTCGATAACAAGGGCGTTGAAGTTGTTTACTGGTTTGTACACTTAAACAGCTGAATCATTGGCAGTGTATGTGTAAGATATGGAGGAGGAACTCGTATTCCTAAGGCCACGGTGGTAATTGCCGAGTTGGACATAACAGACGAGTGTGGGGGTGTATGTTTAAAGTGACTGTGAGAACTGTACTACTTTACGGTCTCAGATTTAAGCAGTTCGTGGTCGGAAGCGTAAAAAGTATTAACTTACTTACTGTGAACATTTTTGTTCAGTCGCTTGCATCGGATGGTACCAGCGGGTAGGCAAAGATGATATTTGAAATCGGGTATTTGTTAGTGTCTAGTGAGTTTCACTGTTCACCTCATGGAGATATACAGATCCAGAGGGTTGGACCGTGGGCTGAGGATGCCATCTAGTTGTCAGTCACAATGAACACCTTCTACGCATACCCCGGGCGACTGGCTAAACATGGTGACCTAACACAGACAAATGAAATCAATCGATGGCGGGTTGGTCTTATTGATTAAGTCCATCAACAAGGCTCGACCTCTCGCGGCTTAGAGAGTCAGAACTGCAGACTTGGGATTAAATGGCGACTAATGGGGCTGGTTAGCGTGGAAGTTGTCATTCGGTGGTCGAGCTGACTATGATACAGGTGCAACCAGTGACGCGGGGCAGCCAAAGTCATGATGATGGTGCCTTGTTTTCATTTACCGCTCGGCTATGTTTGAAACCTGAGTACCTTGACACTGAAGGTTTGAGTTTAGACAGTCTTTTCTGTTCGTATCAGAATCCTGTTCTTTACTTCACGTTTGTTGACACTTGCTCGTCTTTTCTGATTATGATGCGTCATTGCAAATGTTGTGGATGTTGATATCCTTATTCCTAATCCCATCTTTACGAATAGGATGCGAAATTAAAATGTTCACCAGGGCGATGTGCACATTTTTGACGATTTTTTTACTGAGACTGTATTGCAAATTAAAAAATCTTAAATAAAACTGGACAAGAAGCTTTGTGTTGGTGTGTAGTTTTAGCCGCATTTAGGACCGCGAATTTGAGAGAGCCACCGCTTGTGTTCAGTTATCTAGATCAAGCACCCAAAGGACATCTGTGAAACCTTCAGGGCTTTCCTGCACAACCATTCTTAAATATCCTGACTTTCATCGAAGAGTGAATCACTTAATCTTAACTGAACGACAGCTTAAAGTTTTGGCCTTCAGCAAATTCGTTAATATCAGTAATGGGTGTTACCAGTGTCTTCTAGTAGTGGTTCTCGAGTGGTTTCTACTGTTATTTGATATTCTAATTCTATTTATGAGGGCTTTTGCAGTTTGTCCACCACAAAACCTACTCCAGTTTTCCCCTTCCGCAAGTGACACCCACTGGAATGACACTAAGTGCTGTACGTGAGTGTCAGTGCCTCCTATTCGGAAGCTGCTAGCTCAGCTCCACTGTAACAAGCATTGTTTTCAAGGCGGTAGCACGAACTTTTTGGGATATCAATAACTCACTAGTACTGGCTGCCAGTGTATTCATCTTATGACTGACAGCAGCTTCTACTGCCTTCCTCTTCAATAATTGATACTTAACAGGACGATCTTTCGTTTAGGGTTACAAAATCCAGTCATACCTGCCTGTATTCACAACTCCATGTTAGCCTCTGCTCTCTACCAATTTCTGCTATCGCCGAATCCACTGTCCTACTGAGTTACGGTATCTTGCAATTGATTGTTGTTTATTTCTTTCTGCCAAATATACGTTGTGCCGACTAGCTGCAGCCGTGAACAGCGATAATCTATAAATCTTGCTCGGTACATAAGAGGGATGGCACCACAACATTCTTTTGAATAACACAAACCTAATTTGGACCGTCTGTATGAACAGTATGACTCAAAGTGAGGCAGTCAAACCTCGAGCACCGTGTGAATAACCTCTTGTGTACCAGTGCTCGAACACGCATACGTAATCCCTGATTGCAGTGTGATAAGCACACTTCTGTTTCCTTATGTACTCTGGATTGGTGACCTTGTTCGAACGCCTTAACTAGTCGTCAGACCTCGACTAATGCGCCTGCTCTGGGCGTCACTGTTCCTTTTTATCAAAACCGGCGGTTGCTCATTCTTCATTTCAGACTTACAACATCCCAACAGGCGCTGGCAGGTAGCATTTTCAGCATACCAATGAGTAGCATGGCGAAACTTCAGTGTTTCAACTCTTCGCAGGATAAACTTGAATAAGAGTACGGCCTAAACCCCAACCTATATAAGAGACATTGTGCAAAATATTAATTGTCTCATATCCACAATAGTTAAGCGTAAACCCAACTTTAATGCATCATTTGATGAAAACCATAAGCTCTCATTAGTCAGCGTAAGATGGTGAGATGGTGGAGATGCCTCATTTCGTCTTGTGACAGGAATTTTGGAGCGCACGAGATCAGTCTTTAATAAGAGACAGAATAACTGCATTTCGGTCAAGCCACATTCCTTCAAGATCCTCCTGCTCTGTTTTTCATCTGTTCAGTAACGGTTGTGAGCGATTATAGATCTTACTATCTATATTTCTCGTTTCGTGCTAAGTGTTTTGAGAAAAACACTGATTAATAACTCCTTGTTTCCCACCCGGCAGCAAAACAATCATGATTGCAGCCATTTCGCCAGCTGATATCAACTACCATGAGACGCTGTCAACGTTGCGATACGCAGACAGGGCCAAACGCATCAAAAACACAGCAATTGTAAACGAAGATCCGATGGAAAAACTTATTCGTGAACTAAAGGTATTTTTCGAGTGTAGTGCATATTCTTCACCGTTACAGCTCACATGTTCTCAGTATCCGCCTCTGTATCACATCCACAGGAGTTATGACTTAATTTCAAAGGTAATCGGCGATATGAAAACTAACACTGAAACACTTTGACGCAATCTACTCGATTGACATAACAAGCTAGCACCTGAAGAGGCCCTCTGAACCGGTCTTGTTTATGATCAGACGATCTTCAATCTGTTAGACGGTACTCCCTGGGTGTCATCATTTAAGCGGCATAGATCAGCATGAACCATTAACGCGTCAAGTGATTGCGCGTCATGAGAGTCAAGAAGAATGGTTTTCTTTTAGAATATACAAATTTTTGCTTGTTGTTTCTTGTTTCAATTTTATTTAAGACTAACGCCGGTGCGCGAAGTATGTAACACGTGCTGGATACGTCCACTTTCATGTAGGAGTTCTACTTAGTCATTTTCAGAAAAGTTGATAAATCCCTTACACTCTGGTCATCCTACCGGCAAAGACAATTCTCACCAGTGTGAATAAATCTCAGTAGATCAGGCGTACGGGATAAAATCTTTCTGATGTGAACAACCGTTCATGAGCAAGCAACTTACTACCCGGATTAGGGAATTAAGAACACTTCGTTCAGAACCCACGACAACTTCGCTGAATCCGTTCCACATCCTCCGCACCAATTTTTGTTGCCAATGTTTCAGTTCATAAACGGTTTTGTGATCCGGTTTTCAATCGGTCGCTTGATTCAGTTCAGTATAGAACATCTCGGTAGGTGACACTTAAGATTAAAGATTATCAATCGCTCCCTCAGTTTGCATAAGCATTCACGGTTAGGTTTTTATATAATGTTTCATGCTACCAAACTTGTGGTTCTTATCCTTGGTTTTTCCGAATGTGCCACGGCATTAAAATTTTTCTCAAACAGCTTCAAGGCGGTTGTTGAGACTCACATGTTCTAGGTTACGTACTTTGTTTATTACATTGCATCTACAAGTGCACTTGCGTGTGGTCAGTCGCCGATCAGCGTGCACCATAAATCTGTTTGAAAAGGTAAGTTCTGTACGGCTCCTTCGCCTTTGCGACGGAACCTGTGCTCAGCGATATGACTCCAACGTCTCTACGCAGATGGCTTAGAATTAGGGCATACCAACTATTCTGGGCAGCAGTCAGATGCTCGCCGTCTTGACATCAGTCCTAAGCATCGGTGTTTGTCCCCTTAAACTGGCGGATAAAAGAGGCCTTCACAAGAAAGTGCCAGACAGGACTTCTTCAACAAAGGTTATTTGAGATGCGTCTTATTCAGACATTTCTGGGGATGAGCGCCAGTCATAGATCTTACTCATCCATAAAAAGTCACTTGATAGACTCATGAAGCCACCTTTAAGAAAAATCATGTTCACTTCAGGTTGGTCATTTTGTGTGACTTTCCCTTTTCATCACCAAATCTCGCAAGTTGTTAAAATCTAACGAGATCTCCAAAGCCTGTTTTTCGGTTCACACAACAAGCTTAATATCATTACATTGGAAACGGTACCTTGTCCTCGTTTATTCGAAGCCCTTCAGCGTGTTGTTTAGCTTTTACAAATTTTAATCAGATTACCACCACCAAGCATTCAAACAACTCTATACAGTCCAGAGTGGACACATAAATCATCAGTTCAGTCGGCTGATTTTACCACAAAAACCTCAAATGTTGGTTATTGAGCCATTATAGTTACTCATTTTTTGTTTTATATCATCAAACATTTGGGATGAGATGTTTACTTTCCGCTTTCCTTTTTATCCGCAAATCTTAGCCCTTGAGTTCGTTCTGATATTCCACAAACACATGCCACCACTAGTTTCATTCAATGGTTATACTCGAGACTGTGTGTGCGTCTTACTTTATCCCGAACGACCACTTTTGGAGAGATGAGAGAATGTACATATGTACAATAATCAACTAGGTCCGGCAAGCCACCTGACAGATAACACGCATCTTTTCTAACTTTGGCGTGCTACAGCCTTTCGAAGATTATATGATTCCAAAAACTGATTGTCTGATTTTCATTTTTCCTCTTTTCCACCTTACGTAATTCTCATTTAAGCACAAAAGCTAACCGTTTAATACCGATTCGATGTTCTTCTTGCAGGAGGAGAACGAACGTTTAAAAAAATCCTTGCAGACAGCTGAACTCCCGGCCTCCATTGTAACTAAAGATATGTCCTCGGAAGGTAATCATTTCCTTTAATATTATATTGTGCCACAGAAATTGAGAAAGTTCGTCAACAACTGCAAGAGGAAATGACAGAGAAAATGAATGCAAATCTGGCCGAGTTAGAGGCCCAAAATCAACAAGCATATGAAAGGAAGGTTAGTTCAAAATATCCGCACAAAATTTAGTACGAATGAAATTAAACAGCTGGGGCGTAATGTTCAGCATGTTTTTGATAAACAGATTGAGAATAACACAACGTTACGAGCAAGTTGTAATACTCTACGTTTCAACCACCTCGGGTGGACTTCCTCAGGAGTGTTGTAATCGAAATCGATCTCGTTTATCAAGAAGGTTAGTTCATTTTCGCTGGTTGTTACATTTTTGCCCGAATAAGGCGTTGATACATACGCATCGGTGATTCGAGAACAATCGTTTGTCAGGCCCCTAATTAATGTGTGCATGCTGACCTACATAAATAAACTAAACCTTGTATATGAATACAGTCCATCTGTAAATATCAGTACAAAGTGGACAGGTGAACTGAAGTAAAGGACAGTAAGGCCAAACAGCGAACACAATAGACCCCAGCTTTCCAAATGTTCTGCTAGAGTGTAATCAGGCTTTCTGCTGTCTATCATCCAGGACAATAGATTTGAACTTGATCACACAAAGTCAACTTTTGGCGAACATTACGTGCATTTCAGTCTTCATAGTTTTGAAGTTGTTTCATTCGCCTTTGTCTTCAACCGCCTACAACTTAACCTTGACGCCACAAGGCATACGACTGAAGTGAACGGGCAATATTTTCAAAAGCTTTGTTGTAAAAGCGTCAATTGTATGAGATAAGTAGCAGGTGTAACGAAATGTGCTGCCTTCTTTATTCGTTATAAAATCCTATGGCTAGTAGAAGTTATGTTGCTTGCATGAATCCTGAGACTCAAATCAGTTTCTCTGGATACATTCGGTGAATGCGCTCAATACCAATTTTTGCGTCTTAATTTAAGTAGGTTTCCTTATATTCCAATTAAAAGACTGGTCGGTATGTCAGTTGTAATTACTTTCTTGATGAGTAAGTATCCCACGAGGACGCAGGCCTACAGGATAATATGGTGATATTCTTGGTTACGGGCTGTTGGTATCTGCTTGAATTTGTTGTGGATTGGTTTGCCTATTCACTTTGTCATTTAGCAGTCCTTGAAATTGACCTGGTTCGCCAATTTTCTCCTAACCGTTTACGATGTAGTTGGTGGTGTATAAGAACTAACTTGTGCGAGTTATCTGCATGTCATGACCCATCGTGTTCCGTTACACCGATTCAGGTTCCCATTGACAATGGACACGTATTTGTATGTACACATGAGTAGCCTTAAGTGTGACTTTAGAATCTCAAGGCTTGAACTGCATAGTGCTTATTAGTCATGAGAAACCTTAGTCATAAATAACGTAGTAAAATGTTAATTGGGAGAGATACTACTCATGTGTATGCAAACACGCCAGTGACTGTGACACGCTGATCAGTGGGTATTCGTTTTCGACGCGCAATTTGGGCGTTAAGTGAGAAGCCTGACACCTGCTGACTTCATTCTAGGAAAAGGTCAATGTTTTCTCGGTTCTTGAACACGTCATTTCCTGATCATCTCATGTTTTGGCTACCGACATTCGGTTCACCTAAATAAGGCGTGGAATGGTACGTACTCATCATACAGTGTTTTCTTTACCGATGTAAATTGCGTAATTTTTGTGCAAACCACTGCCTATGCACTCAGTTTTAAAATATTCACCGGGGGACTGCCTCGCTTACGCGATTAACGAGGACAACAACGCACAAGTACCGCAGGTCCGTCACGACTACGTCACATTTTCGAACCACAGAGAGGGTATTGTACGTTGTGCTTTTTGAAAGCAATTCAACATTTTTCCAGTGCATGCTTTCCCAACTTTACGGAAGATTTGCCCTGTAGTACATTACGGTGATCCGGTGAAGCGTTCTAAACACTCGCGCTTATCTTCTCTAACGAGGAATGTTGGCTGCCGCTGCAAATCGTGGTAAGCTGCAAGGTCATCGTTGGATTACTACTGACGTAATCTGTTTAGCTGATGAGGAATAGCGTATTTTCAACATGCTAGCGGATGGAGCGTACGATGTTTCGCCAAGGTCAGGGGAGAATTTAAAGCTGAAATAGCGGTCAGGTATGCTTCTAAGAAGACACTGAATAAAGTAGCTGGATGACGTGCATTTGTAGGATTGCGCGTGGATAATCATAACTGAAAAATTGGGTGCTAGGCTTTCTTGACAAGTTTAAAGCAGGTTCAGGGTGACTGTTAAATCGAGATGACTGTTGAGGGGTTTTGTTCAGCTTGAATAAAAGTAATAGGGTTTCAGATATGTTCTGGTGTAGTAAATGAGAATATTAATCGTCAGTCCGCTTTCGTTTTTGCTCTGGCAGAACGTTTATACAAGTCAGTTTGTTTGTAACTGTGTCCCCATTTTTCTGTTTTGTTTAGCACAACTTCATATCGAGTAAAACTGACCCTATCGCTAAGGTGTCAAAAATTCTGTCAGGTCTCTCAAAACTTCGCTTGGATGCAAAGATTTCATTGTATCTGTAGGAAAGGAAATCAGTGAGCGTAACCAGAATTTGAGGGAAACTGGCTTTTGTTGATAAGAAAACCTAGTGCAAACTCATACCTAAAGGATCTTGGACTCATTAGGTCTATGGCTCGCCGAAATTTCACAAACACGGCATGCCGCTGAGGCCGGCTTTATTCATGGTCGAACCGCTGTACCATCAACTGGCCAAGTGGGTTTTTTTCGGCTGATAGAACCATCGCCGAAAAAATGAACAATATAATTTGGTAGCACACTCTCAGTTGTTGATTTCCTATGCCAGTTCAACCTACAGGACCAGGTAATGGTCTTTGATGTGAAATCACTTCCTACAAAGGCTCCGTTAAGTGGACTGATATTCAAAGCATCATTCCCCCGGAACAATTCTTAACAGAGAAGTTAAAAACGTTAACGCACAGTATTTAGTTCTGGTAAATCTCCCCGCATATTCCAAGTGCGTACTACAGAACAGGAGGTCACAAAGCGGAAAACAGTGGTCAGATGTGAAATTAAAAATACAAGAGGTATGTACTACAGGGCTATTCGTTAATCATTGAAATCTTCACCATGGGAGCGCTATACTAACAACTAAGTCTTCCTGCACACGTAAAAATGGACATCAAGGTCTCAGAGCTACTACCTCAGCATATCGCAACAAATGTGGTTCATCAGTTACGTAAACAAAGGTGAATCCCTGCGTGGGATCCACCCCCAGAAGATGAAAAGCGACCTCTGATTCCAGTGATTGCCGTACACATACATGAGTATCAATTTATGCCTGAGCCACGGGCTTCCACAACCATGCTCAGATGTAATCTGAGGTCCGAAACTTCACGGCTGGTTCAGACATAAATGTGCCCCATACACCAAAACATGCTGATGTTTTGAGAGAGGTTGGAAGAATTGTTGTTACCGTGATCTTTCATTTGGATAAGGTGGCAGAAGCAGTATTATTTCGAAAATTGGTTATTTAAAAAAATCTTTGTTTATCTTGAATGGTTGTTCCAAGTTTGTGGTTGATGATACCTATGATGTTCCCATGAATTCGAACACTGAATATCAACAGAATTAAATCTTTTGCAACAGATCAACTCAGTCGACTCAACAACAGCGGAGGCTCTACGATCAAGAGGCTCTCGCACACAATAACTTCATGGATTGTCTGAACTTCATAAGAACAGTGTGCTACCGTGACCAGTTTCGTCGGTGTCTAACTCACATCAGCACAAGTCAGCAAATTAGCTGATTAAAATATTAGAACCAGTGAAACAGTCAATATGCAAACATTCACTGAAGGACAGCTTCGAGCCTGCTGAGCTTGAGGATGTTAGTTTTTGTAAGAAATACATGAACAGCACGGATGTCAACTCGTTACTCACAGAATTACCTTACATAAAACTATTTGAAGCATACGTGAGTGTATTGGTGTGAATCACCCGAATTATCCATCTTGAGGCCTGGACGCGAACGACTTCTTTCGTGTACGTCGAATGGAAAATTCCATGTCTAACACAAAGACAGGTTGATGGCGCAGCCATGGGAAGCTTCTTGGGACTTGGCTTACCTAAAACTTTTACAGCTCACTTTGAAAATCTTCTGTTCTACAGAAGGGGTGTCTGTTATTTATGATTCTTCAACGGAACACAAAGTCTCCTTTACAACACCGTTGTTTGAAATTTGTAATTTTTTGTCCTCTTGTGATAAAAATGTCTCACTTTCTACTCAATTTATGTTTTACGATATGAACTTCACTAATACTTCATCTGACGATATTGTTGTAGCACATTTAGAAAGACATTGGGCAGTAGCAATTTATTCCACAATGCTTTATATAGTATGCTCGGGTTACATACTCCGTCTACGTTACTCGTAGCAAAGTTCTGAGGAACACTAAGCACATCTCAACAGTTTTCGTCTGAACGCTTCATGTCCTACAGAAGTTCAGTAAAATAAAAAGCGTTTCCTCTTGAATATGGAACTATCTGTCAATAGTAATGACTATACTAAGACAGCAGTGCATAGAAAGATTACCCCCACACAGCAGTATATTCACTTCAAAACTCACACCAACACCGCCCAGAAGTGGTCACTTGTTAGTCCTCTTCAGTGGGGTTTGAAGAATTCGCTCATCCCCGGACAATTTAGGGGGAATTCGCTTTTTCCATCAAATGCTTATGCACAACAAATTCCGTGCACACTTCATTTCGAAACATGCTCAAGAAATGTGAATATGATCAAACTGCCAACACAATACGATATTCGTAAACCAGCAGATTACAGAAATCGAGCAGATAAACTATATTTCACCGGTTCTAAAATTTCAGGATCAATCTATGGTCAGTAGATCACTCTGAGAAGAGAGCACTAATTGATGTCCACTGCTGCCTTGCAATAAACGCACATGAATCAAAGACCTTCGTTGAGAATCCTGGTTTTTGTTCTGTCCATGTTTAGGTATGTAAACACCATCTCTGCCCCCACAAAGTTTCACATTGCGTTGGATACCTGGCAGCATTAATTGGGTTGTTCTACTTGCGTTAGTCAACAGGTTCTACCAGAGAAAATTTGTTACCACTGTTTTATTTTCTTACTGCCTTTCCGGCCAGATTGTTAAACTCCTAGACCTACAAATCTTAATCTTTCTTCTCCAGGTCATAAATCAGGCATTTGCCAATCTAAGTAAAAATGCAAAAGTAACTCCCATTTCTTCCTGCCAGCTTCTTGACTTCTGTTTTTCACAGCCTTAACCTTGGGTGTTGGTTACCACTTCAACATTTACACTTTAATCCGTTCAACGCTCTGGTGTGGGCGTGATACCTTTTGAAGGTCAAAGTTTGTTGAGTTTTCAGGATTAAATTATACAACACAGGTCCAAATATCAGAACGGCGACGTCCTAATTTTTCTTTTAATACTGGTTTTAAAATTCGAGTGACCCCACATCCTCTATCTGGATGGAGAAGGTTCAAATTTCAATGTGCAATTTGTGGACCTTTCATAGTATTGTTAGCAGTGTGTTAGAATGTGTCCTTTCTACAGTCTTTCTACAGACAAATAGATGGAGTTTTAATGGGTAGTGCATTAGGACCTGTGTTGTCTGACATACTTACGGTTCGCTTAGAAAATTCAGTGCCCACTGAAATTCGGAACACGCTGTTTTATAAACGATATGTAGAAGATGGCCTTGCTGCATTTGACGACCATTGGCAAGAAACAGCTTTTCACCAGCTGTCAGGTATTTTGCATGACACACCTTCACCTCTGAATTCGAACAAAACAGGAGGATATCATCCCTAGACGTTTTGTTGAGAAGACGCGATAATGGTTCACTTTCCAGAGGTATGTATCGCAAGTCCACGTGGACAGAACATCTGCATTTTAAGAGCTTCGCACCAATTACACAAAAACGTGACCTAATTAGAAACTTGTTTCACAGAGTTCGACGTATTGTGACAGAGGGTCAATCAGAAAATGAACTGATGTTACTGCACAAGGTCTATCCAAAAGTATTCCAATCCATCACCTATACGAGTTGCACCCATTACTGTTCCTCGCAAGCCTGTCTACCTAACTCTGTCTTTTAATGGTGACATTGTCTCAGACCTGATAAAGCGCCGTTTAGATGCAGCGCTCAAGCGTACATACAAGGCCTCCGGACTGGTCTACGTAAATGAAACTATCCCTGTTCCAACCACACCTAGAAAGAACATGGTGCCTCTTTTCTTCAAATCCAATATTGTGTGCACGTTTGGTTGACTGTGAAAACAGGTACTCGGGGATTTGGTTTATTTTCCAGTTGAAGATCACTCACAATTGATCGCAGCCTTCGCATTCAGATAGACTTTCCAGCCNCAAAACTCGAGTCCAGTGCTTCTTTTCGAAAGAGGCTGGCTGTAATGTCTATCTGAATGCGAACGCTGTGATCAAATGTGAGTGATGGTCAGCTAGAAAAGAAAACAGGTACGTCGGCAAAACTAGGAGGCAACTCGGCACACATATTAACGAACATATACCGAGATGGCTTTCAAATTCAGGAGTCGGATGTGTCGTCAGTGACATTACAAAGCACTTTCTATAAACTGGACATTCAGTGGACCCATGGATTGTCTTCAAAGTGTTCTCTAGTCCCAAACTAAAGCAGGCTATCAATATTCTGGAAGCTGTCTCAACACATCGGCTGAATCTCACTCTGTGCACCCAGAAACAGTTAGTGACTAGCCTTTCGCCACGTTGGTAAGAATACAACTTGTACTCTTCGGTTTCATTTCACTTTCGCATTTCTTCCAAACCCGAAATTCTAAACCGATTTATTTTGTTGTACAATTTAATAACTAATGAGCCGTCCCAAGCCATCCTTAATCTATATTGCCGTATCTTTTTAATTAGTGTAAACCGATATACATTATTTTAATTCCTCTTCGATTTGTGTAGTTTTTCGACCATATCTTACCTCTTTCATTCGATATGTATGGATTTTCAACTATCCCTCTCTCTCCCTACTCCCAGTACTCTCTTGACCTACAGCAACTCTATGTTGCACCAAATTCAAGCTTCTTATTAGTGAGTACGCTTTAGTTGCATCTTAATACCTTCGCTTTGGTCACCCGATTGACTCTCTCACACATGACTAGATCGATTTTGAACAGCGTACGTTAATTTCGCAAAAGTAACCGATGAGTTGAGAAGGAAATGTCACTGGGCAAAACATCTTACTTGTTAGTGTTGGCCTTTTTCAAACTTACCGGTGAGAACCAACGCTTTAAAAAAGAAAGTGACCTGTTAGAATTAGCCGTAACCATGGAACCTAACGAATTCTTTACAGCGCATATTTAGGTCCTTACTGACTTCAGCGGAAAGTCCGTTTAGGATGCATATTACTGAAGTGTTGTTTTGGATGATATTTTGAAATTGTTCCAGCTGGACCTATAAATGCTGAATTTGGCTGACCGGGTAACACTGACTTTTGCTGTAGGAACATGTTTGAAATAACCTCACGCCGCTTGGGTAAGGATGATCGGCCGCTGAAAATATGCACCAGCCACAAGTCATTTCAGCCACCAAGAGCGCTAGACGTCTTAAACATCCCTTTTATGCTTAAGTCCTCGTTTTATGACCTGGGCCTGAACTCAGATCAACGTGGTTCCAAACAGTGCTGCCAGTCCCGTTACTTCACGTGATTACATCTGGTCCGTGTGCTGATATACTCCCGGTAGTTTTGTTAGGGAATGATCACATCGGTCACAACTCTTGGTCGTCATGAGTCAGGCCAGCTGGGAGAAGGAGTGTTTAACGGATCAGTTCAAACAATGGACTTGGACCTTCGAATATTACAGCCTTCAAGTGCTCTTGGACCGGGGTCTCAGAAGCAGTTCACATGACATACACCGTTGTTTAAGTCATGGTATTCATGCTACTCACCACGGCAAAAGATGGTTGTCTGTACAATCTGCCTGACGTAAGACACAACATTTCTTATATTTGCTCGCAAAAAAAGTAAAACGGACATGTGATATGGTTGTTTTTTGACTGGCTTGGCCAACTGGGAAAGTTGGTGAAATGAAGGCAGCTGGAGTATTTCTCAATCATACCACTGGCCCCGAACATTTATCTCTTATAGACTACCAACAAGAAGGTTACGTCTTATGATGAAAGGTGTCCGGGAGCAGTTTACCCTACTCCCAGTTACTGAATAATAGGCAGCTTCGTTGGTGAGTTGTATACCACTTACAACTTTGGAACGAACTTGGGAACTAAATGATAAGTGTTAACGCCAGAAAGATAACGGGCCAGACGCGACTACTGAAAAGTCGTGTAAGCGCTGTGAGGAAAGTGCCACCAGGACGAACGACAGTGTATTGCTGCCCAATGTGTGCGTGAATACACGTCGGCCGTACAAATGAGTGTATGCGTTCGTGGTCCTAGGTTTCAGCACAACGTACACAGGATTTCGTTTGTTAAACAACACTGCAGGGCAAGCGTCTTTTGCGGTCACAACAACGGTACCCCAGCAATTCTGTAATATTGCACCCTGGACTGTAAGCTTATTTGATTCCGTAGCGAACCTTACGTGACGTTAAGCTTCTGGCCTAAATGACCTCATGTTGACGCATTTCAATGAAATGGTACTCTAGACTTCATTACGTTGTTCTTATCAGTGTAAGTGACGTGGAATGTCTTTTCTGGCTGTACTGGACGGTAATAGTGCTCATATCCAAATAAGTATGTAGGAACAATTGTGGAGATCAAAATGATCCCGACTCTGCCCCAGTTACAGCGAAGGTTCCAACGTTCATTGTACCTTATAGACTGACCGTATTTCAGGGCAAGAAAAAAGAAATGGGTAGCGCCTGTTTGAGTTGGAGGTATAGAGGCCAACTTTCCTCTTTTCATCAAATTCAGTTATTGCGTCACTCGATTACTGCTTTTCTCTTACATCAAGATGATGCATTCAATTCAGTGAACCGACCTAAAATTTTGAACTTGCACAAGCACAGGTATTTAGCATAATAGATGTGACTTTACAAGTGGCGCTCTATTTTTATAATTTAACCCACACTGACGTAACCTGTACCGAATGGGCTGATTGTGTAATCAACACGACGTATTTGCGAAATGTTCAAGTCCGTGACCGATTGCAGGTATAACTAATACGCAGATCTTGCTGGTTAAATCACGCACCGTGTGCGCCGAGGTAACGTTTGCCTCACCGTGCACCGTTCACTGAGGCTGCTGATGGCTGAAAGAATTCGCAAAGCCGCCATGCAATGACATGGTCACCCGACTACGATTGTCTTGGGCTTCCTGAAAAGCAAAGTTTTTAAGTGCCATCTGCCACGGGGTTCGAAGTCCTCAAATAGTTGGTCGAAAACGCTGGGTGACGTGGCTGCGTGTCGAAATCAGTTGTGAGTCTGTAGCCCAGGGATTGCGGGTTCTTCCTTTTCATGAGGCCTCTGTTTTTCATCGCCACTGTATTTCTCTGCGAACCTGTGCTTATTTATTACTGCGCCATATTGTGGGCTGTCGTCTACATCAACAGCGGCTGCATTCATGGCGCTCAGTAGTATAGCTCAAAACTTCTGACATAATGAGCACCAGAAGCAGCTTATCTCCATGCTGCTCACAGGCTGGACGTTACTACACTACGTGCTGGATGTTCACAGTCTGCTAAAAGGGTCCGTCGGTAATTCTCAAGCGTTGACTAAAAGTCTCAGTCCGACAACACCATCACTCTTATAACAGACCGCAGTAAGTCAGTCGTACTCACTGTTGCTTAACTGCCACTTAGTCATGAAGAAAAAACAAACCTTGGTCAAGAAAAAAAACAGATGTAGAGAGAAAGGACTACATCAGCAAAAATGGCTACGTCAATATTCAATCGTGCAACATCAAGGCGTCTATATCTTGCGAACAAATCACCGAGCTATTAGTGAAAGTAAGACGTCGTCAGCAAGACGAATTCCTCACGGCATTCACTGCCTCCACGTCATTCAGTTCACTTACTTCACGGATAACTCGGATAAACAACAGCAACATTCACACCAGCGGGATCGACTGGCCACCATTTCACCTAAAGTCTGCAGTCATCGACTTCGTGAGTCACGAGGTTCCAAACCCGGGAGGTGAAACTGGCTTACACTGGTCAAACCCTTGGTGAACGACTCCATTTTTCTACGCCAGATCATCACTTGTCCACCTTGTGTCTTACACCAGTCAGTCTTAATATCAGGAAAGACCTTTCGGTGCGTCAGACGGCTATCTGGCTTACTTAGTACATGGCCTAGATATCTGTCTGTGCAATCAAAGATTTGGCAAAGGAAATCTTTGAATCGTACTTGCGCCACAACTACCGTATGCGGCGTTCCCATCTGATTCGCTGAGAATCTTGACCGCCCCGTATGGTGTTTGTTTGCCATGTGTATTCAGGTTCCCTGTGTTTGGGTTTCTGGCTCACGTCCAGCTGACGGTGTTACTCACGTGTTCAATTTCTGTGGCTGAGTTTCATGTCAGAAACGATTCGATTTTTCCTCGGTCAAAAATTTATAAGGCGTACACTATGATTTTCATGGTGAACTTAGGACCATCTGGCTAAAGCCCCGAAGTCCTACATGGCTTCAATCGACGATGCGGATTACACTTAACTCATATGAACACTTTTGGTGACGTACGAAAAAGTGAAAAAGACGAGTTTTCAACCCCCACCAGTTTTGTGAGTTTGGGGTAATCCAGCTTATCAGTGAACTGTAATAAAATCAATAACTCTGAATTTCCTTCCGCTCCATTTGTTGCACCATTTGGTTTCGAGCTTCGTTCATGCAGTCTACGAAACCTTGCTGCGTTATTTTAAGCAAATTTAGTCCTTGGGTTACATGACTTGCACTCCCTTGAATAACCGTAATGTTTTATAGGTTCAAACCACGCCGGTCTCTCTAAAAAACGCAATCACTTTTTAGGACGCTTTGTGCTGCTGTAATTTAGGCTTGTGGATGAAAGTCATAGCCTTTGCATAAGCACCATTCCAAGTTGTAGGCATTTTGCCATATCCACCACTAATCTGCTCAACACACTGCAGTACGGTTTCATTGAGCCTACTGAACCGGTGTTCCAATCATGAGTAACACCTAATATGAGGTTGTGAATTTTGGCGCAATCGCTAATAGTATCCTTATTTCAGGGGTACGTACAGACTAACCTGGTGAGGTTTGCAAATCATGCGACTCCGCCAACTTTTCTACAGTTCGCAATTTTCTCCCAATCAGGATTTTTGTTCATTGCTCTGCAAATTTATATGCAAGTATGGCTGTATAAATCAAAACCAGCTTCAACTTATAACATCTCAAACTTCAAACCCGTCGGTGGATTTGATAGGTCGGTAGTTCGGTTGCATTCGTCCAGCTTGCAGCAGTTCCGTGTGCCCATGTGGAAATTAAAGAAGGCTGCCAGTAACCCACCCGACACAACTACATCTGCTGAAACGGTGATCATGGATTTAAGCAGTCAGACGGACATGAAAAGTAGGTAGCACTTTCAAGAGTGATATTAGAACCGTCTGAGGTGGTCAGGTTCCCGAAGTGTTATATCTTAGGAGATGTACAAAACTGGACCGGACAGCTGTGAGATTGGATTATCTGTAAAAGATGCTGCTTCATAAGGAGGCTACACCTGAGAGATTAAAGTGTAAATAGACGGTTGATGAGGCCTTATCACCAGCGATTAAAAACTGGAAACTCCTATCTAACAGTTAGTTGCTTGCTGCTGACAACATTTTAATGGGAGGTTACGTAAGACAGATGAGTGTTCGCCTATGTGCACTGGTCCTAGTGTGGCCTTGTAATTGACAGACTGTGACCTTGTGACACTGTATGAAGTTATCCTGTTCGTTGACTCGAAGCATCAGAATGGTCCGGAGTTGAGGACTACAGTCTACTCCGATTTTTTCTTGTTTTCGTCAGCAATGGCAAAATCACTAGCGTTATCTCGCTGTCAGCTTTTTGATTGCTTAACTTTGATCTACCCCCTATAATTCACCATTTCAAGCTTGCCCAGGCACGAAAAGAAGCTGCTGAAATGGCCATTCAATCTCTATCAAAAGAAGATAAAACAGAAAACTTATCAAAGAACAAACCATATTTGTCCAATTTAAATGAAGACCCTCAACTATCAGGTGTAATACGTCACTTCCTAGTTCACAAAACAGTAAGCAAGCAAATACCTTTTGAGTTTCTGTTACTGGTTGTTTTTTGTTTGCCTTAATTCCATTGGTTATTTTCATACTAGTCTTCACTACACTGGTTCCAGCTGATTCGTTAGTGCTTGTCGCGTTCCAGTCGCATTTGAGCTAATTAAGTTAATACAGAGTTACGGGGGTTTTACGTTGTCAGCTGAAGGGCTTATTCACTCAACCAATCTATCAGCCACACGAAATACATAAACGTTTTTTCAAAGCAAAGCATTTTTAAAGTAGAGAGTATGAGTCCCTGCTTCTCTGTCTGATGTGTTTTGACGCTAATGAAGGTGACAGTGGAGGTATATTTCTAGAGGGATCATGATTCTGAAAACGGGTCTTCCATTTGGTGTATGTAAGAATGAGAATTGTTGTGTAGGTAGTAATTTGTGTATACGCATTCTACAGCGCTCATTTCTATTGTTCTAATCTATCTCTTTGCGACTACTTCTTTCCGGTATTCGCGTGACTGTGAAAATAAGCATTAAATCCCTGATAATACATATTGAACTTTAGTCTCCCATTTAATGATGACGCTGATATATATTTAATTAAAGCATAAAAAGGAACACCGCCGTTTCAATCAGTTTAACTGACATTTACGGTTGATTTGTGGAACCCACTGGGTTTTTCTTGTCTGCTTTATAGAAGTTCGTTCATATGCAGTCCACTGGGCAAACACAGTGTATTTTACCTGAATAGCATTGAACCCAAACCAATTTCTTACATTTTGAAGGCATGATTCACAGTCACTTATTTTCTATGTATGATTTTTGACTGCAATGGGTCTTTCAGAAGTCATTTCAGTCAAACCGAGAAGTAGACGGTAGTTTAATGCCTCGCATTTTCAGATTTACATATGAACGTACGTTTATCGAGTACTAGTTAACCGTAATGAAATTGATCAACAATAACACTCAAAGTGTTTGACGACATTTTGTTTGTACTGTGAATCAAAGGGTCAACTTCAAGGTACTCGCCATCTTTGGCCGAAACCGTGTGCTCCGCCTTGCAGAGGTTGTGTTGCAAAATTATTTTTGACCTACGTCGCACATACAAGGACAGTTGGTGCTCAGTTTTATTTTGAGTCAATAAGAACGTGGCCGTTGGTCTTGCCTTCATTTGGTTTTTCTTTTCACCCTCTTCTATCAAGCAGGTTTTCTTCAAACAGACTGCCATTTCCCACAGCTTTCGTAGATTGCCCCTTTGTCTACGTTTATTCTCGTACTAACATATGGTTCAGTATTAATGACTATTAACGAACATTCCCCAACGGCGCGTGATCAACTCTTTCTTCGTTTTTTAATCACCGTGCCAATCCAAGTTACCTAGTTTTCCATATATTGTGTTGTCTTCAAATCAAGTCCGGGTGATTGCGACAATTGTTCATTACCATTTGCCTATTTAAAATCAAATGAAATACACTGTGGTTCTCTGCTATAACGACGCCATCATCATGTTGCTCAAATCAATAAAACGAAACCAGTCTGATTTTTCTAATAGTTATACTGGATGACAATCGGAAGGAAACTTGATCCCAAACGGTTCAATGAATGATTGCTATACTCTATTATTGGACGGAGGAAACGATATACTGAATGGAACATGTCAAATGCATAAATTCAAGTTGGCCTTCTTTCTTACACACTATGGTACAATTAGGAAAGCAGCATTGGCTTCAATCTCACGTGAGGCTTAACTAAAATTTCTGCTAACGGCATTTGCGACCTAGGTGTAAACCACCGGATAAAGGAAGCCACAAATACTCTGAAACCTCATGCAGCTTCGTAAAATTTCATGAGCCATGCTTTTCTCAGTCACGCTAAAAGCTTTCTTGGGAATGTAAAAGTGATGGACCTACCTAAAATACGTGACACAAGCAGTATTTACTGCTTATTTTGGTTAACTCAGTTGTCCGCCAGGAATTGACACATTTTTCAAATACACGCTGACGGGCCATCGCGTTGCCGACAAGGTCAACTCATTTGCTACGAAGACGGAAATAGTCAAATACCAAGGATCCGTATGTATCTATTAGGTCGTCGACTTTTCCTTCTTTCAATGAATCTCCACTGGTTTTACATGGAAGTTAGTCACTATTTGAATTTTTTTAGTCTGATGCTTCGTGGAATATTGTTACGATCAAAGACACGCTCAAGCATAGTATCCGTGGCTGCAGCTGTAGGTTGAAAATGATTAACAGCCTCTTTTTCATAAAAGCGTGTTGTTGATAAACGTGATAGCCACTAAATTTGGCCAAAATTGTTAGTTTCAGGAGAAACCTCTTCCAACTGCATGATGTATTAACACGCCGGTGACCCGATTGCAGTGTATTATAATAACTGATGGAAAACGTGCGATAATAATATAAGTTGAGTTAGTACGGCCAACCACTATGTTCGGTATTATTTTACTAGTACTCTTTACCCCATCTAATCCAAGCGATGCAAATTTGTTCCAAAGTGATGAACAACTAGGAGTGGATGATAATTTTACTAACGTGAGTGGTGAGAAATGAAGGGCGCATAGTTGAACAGGAGATAGAACATTCATGCACATTTTTCATTGAACTACCATGATGAAGCATTCTGGATCCCTCCAGAGAAAACTTGCCAGAAGTGCATTCCTGAGCGCGTCAAGGAACAGATATGCCGATCAGTTACTTTGCTTGGCATGCAACTCATATGTGGGAATGTAAATACACACTGTCATAAACACCACGCCTAAACAGACGCCTTGGCTGACTTTCATGCCATGAACCGTAACATCATTTTTAATACCATGGTTCAATAAATAAATGGGCCTAGTATTTCGAAGTCTCCAATCAGGTCTGCACTTATGCTAACTATTTCTACAACTTGCATTGGATAGTACTGCATTGAATAATCGCCTTTCTTACAACGCCATTCTAACCAACTTATTTGCACCCAGCGGCCATCCTATTATAGAGAGATGACTCTTACACCGTGGTACTTCCAATTACTTGCACTACCATTTATCTCTGACAAGACCAGTACTGCCTCAGATACTGTGGTGGATGTCAGAAATAGCCATCCCCTTTCGAACATGACAGGTAGCTGCTGATAACATATTTCACTCTGTCTACCTTGTATACTAGCACGCCATATCTCAGCTTCTGTTGCCCTGATAGTTAATTCTGGAGTTAAAGTATCCATTTCTTGTGGTCTATGGGCCTCGAGATCAATCAGGCACCGCCGTAGGCCAAGTTCGTATGTCAAGACGTTGCACCTTTCATTAACTCCTGTCAGACGATAAACACAACTATCATAACTTTACTGATCGTGAAAAAGAAGACAGAAGAGTTGTATTTTTCAGCCGTTTGAATGAGGTAGTCAAAAAACACCTACTGAGACATTAGTTCATTTCACATTTTGGTAAATGGTCGTAAACGAGTTGTTGCCATAGCAAAGTTCAATTAAGGCAGCTCAGTTTTTATTATATATGAGGTTGCCGGATAAGCCTACTACAAGAAAAATTGTCGCTCAATTGTTTTTAGTGGACGGGGTCGAGTACCAACGGCTGTTCAGTAAGAATTCGCACTACTTCTGGATTTCTGAGTTGAGGGCATTCACTGGGACAGTGAGTAAAGATGCAGGATTAACAATGTGTCCTATTGTTCGACATTTTCTAAACGATCAAAGACGTTGCTTTTGATCCTTGCTGACTGGCACTCGTGCACTGGTGCACCGGCCTATTATTAATGATAGGAACGGAAGGCGTAGCACTAAATGGATTGACCGATATGACTGTCTGTTGGACCCAACCTCAAGGTGAAGAAAAAGTGCTTTAAAATTTTCCTTTGAAAACCGTATGTCATGATGTAGGTTCTCTAATCGAACTCGTTTCCTTTAGTGGCTGACCGAAGTGTGAAGCTGCATCCTAATCGAATGATGCACATCACCTCAGAAACTTGGTAATCTCGTATCTTTTATTATATCTTCAAAACCAGCTTGTCGCTCCATGTCGTCAGTCGGCATGATCCTTGTCCATAACGAAGCTCCTAAGTGATGCCCCATTTAGTCCGTAGTGTGAATGGCTGTGTGTGAACTATCTTAGGGAACTTTCTGTGCCTCATATGATGGCGTGTTTTCAGTCCCATGGCAAACTGTCTTGTTGGTATACCCGTAGACCTGTTTCGATGTTGGGCAATGAGTACTGAAAAATGCATATTTAGTGATTCAAGTATTTTAGCGAAGTTATAAACTGGAAAGAAAGGCAAAATGTTTGTTACACTTGTCAGCCGTGTTTCACTGTTGAGCATATTACTAGACAGTTACGTGTATAGGGTCAAAATATTCATAACACATTCAAAGTGTTATAACTTTCAAAAAATTGCCTTCAGTTTACGTCCTCCGAACTTACTCCACCAACATCTAGGGTTTCGTTTATATTCTAATGTAAAAGGTCTTCACGTGGTTCGAATCATCACACAAGCAGCTGTGATTGCTTTAATGGGCTGTGAAATCGTGATTCTGAAGGTGAAGTTAGTTCCTTGTGCAATGCGTTGATCAACCCATCACCCACAAAAACATTCCTGCCATTTCTGAGAAAAGACGCAAACTGTTTAGAGAACAGTGCTTCGTTAGGACGATCTATCCTTCACGTTCACTGTGTGATCCCGTTGTCTAACCTTTCACCAGAATGAAATTATCGTCTGGTCATCATTTCGCATCGATACCCGTCTTGTCTATGCTCAGCAAGTCACCAGATGACAGACTTGAGATTATTAAATCACATCACCATAATTGATAAACAGATGTGGTTACTCGACCGTTAAGACAGTCGAATCGTGAGTTGCGCGTGAAAGAACCTGTAACCAGTGCACGTATCCAAGGGTGACCAAGGCACTCGTTCTGAGAAAATTCAAATAAAGTAGAGGACTACTGGAAAAATAATGCGTGCGTGGGAGTAGTGGGACAATAAGCGACTTCTAAAAGATGCACTTGCTTTTCAGTTTCCCATCTTGCACAGACATAATTCTTCCGCCTGTGTACGGTACCTTATTAGAGCGAAATCTTGTTTCGTTACGCTCAATGGTAAAAACTGTTTTTCTTTAAAGAAAGCCGGACAATAACTAACGGTTTGCTGCTGCTTGTGTTTTCCGTTTTATTTCCTGCAGTTAACAAACACAATCGAATCGTCGAGTGTCTAAGTTACTCACTTATTACTCATCTATAAGTAACAAATGGCATGAAATTTCTTAAGCGGTTTCACAAGGATTAAGGCAGTTCCAATTAATAGCAGTTGACCTAGTTTGAGTCATGTCCACTATAAGTCGATTTCTTAAGTCTGTTCGAGTCATTGAAATACCACTTAATGAATTTTTCACAAGTTGTCTCTGTTTATTTGACGAGATTACGACAATCAAACACCGCGTTTGAAACTGCCAAACA
This sequence comes from Paragonimus westermani, assembly GCA_008508345.1. NCBI lineage: Eukaryota > Metazoa > Platyhelminthes > Trematoda > Plagiorchiida > Troglotrematidae > Paragonimus > Paragonimus westermani. The sequence continues at coordinate 34,245 of QNGE01004482.1, forward strand.
GTGACAAACGTTGGAATGTTCTACACAGAGTAGGAAATCTGTGATGCGGCCGCCTGGGGCTGTTGTACACACTAGTTTATTCATAACTTGGGTTACTAACTGCTCGGCGACTATGCATCTAGGTTACCACTTTTTCATTCGTTACCTTTTCCAAATGGTGAAACGCATGAAGAACTGAGCTCTGCTGTACGTGACAATTTTCTAGAACCAACCGGTGCGATCTGTACTCACTGGCAAAGGTTGAAATGCCCGTGAGCTTAGTTACTCAGATAACTGAACACAACTCACGAAATTTTCATTGTCCAGTCATATCATTTACACATTTTTACACATGTGTACACTAGACCGGAATCGGACGAAAACCACCGGAGGAAGCTGACGCTAAAGGTCAGAAGGTACACTGGGTCACTTTGCAAGGCTTGGGATTGGCCGATCAGCACGCCTTACTTATTCGTCATGGAAAAACTGGCGCGGAAGTAGAGTTGCGTGTAGCACCAGGTGCTAGCAAGATGACCAAAGTGAATGGCGTACCACTCAAAGAATCCACCACACTGCAAAACCGTGATCGCATTTTGTTCGGTAGGTTTATATTCCGATATGGTGGAGGCTCTGATTGCTCTCTCATCGTGGTGTTTTCAATAAGCGTACATTTTTTAACCTTCTGGAGTCACACAGAAGTGATGTGTAAACGTGGATGAGTGACAACTAAGGTAGTCTGGTGACATGAATTTCTTTGGTCCACAAGCTTATCGTTAAGTTGTTTTGTCGAATAACAGTCTTTCCGACTGCCACAAGAAAGCAAAGTCGAAATGCTTTCCGTTGGTGTCCCAGCAGTGTACAGTTGTAAACAGCCAACAAGAGTCTACTGCACGACTTATCTTTATTGCATCTGCTTCACTGTGAGAGATGTTTGCATGAGTGTATTATCATCTAACCAACACAAACAGGTTTTAAACGACGATAGTGTTTTACTTCACGTGATAGAATGCATGGTTTCATCTTGGTTGAACGCGTGTGTGGTCGAGATAACACGGACAGTCTGAGACAATGGTTACCCTCGACCTCTACCGCATTTTTCTTTCAGAAAACTGGGTCTTGCCTCTCCACTCAGTGGGATCTCAATTAAGCCTGGTTCGATGAGGGCCATGATACCGTTTGGAAGAATTGGTATGAGCACATGCAGTGATTGTAGATGAACAGCTGAAGTGGTTGGCTAGCCGTCCGTTTCCAGCGGTTCAGTAAAATTTGTACTTCTTCCAGCTGCTTACATTTATCGACTGCTTTTACGTTTTTTAAACTTAAGATGAGGACGTAGAAGCTAAAAGAGCTAATGAGCACTTACCACCAAAAGGGTCAGTCAGCGCATAGAGCAGTACAACAGTTCTTACAGAGTATTGGGCGCTACTTTCTAATTGCTTCTGCTTCGTACTAGTGGTGTCCTAAAGAGCACTGGGCGTTTACGTGGTGTCTCCATGCCGATGGAGAAACAACGTTAACCAGTCTTGTCAATTACAAGATCCTGCACACATCTACAACTGTTGGCCAGGTATGTCCAAACCGATGAGTCCATGTTCCAACTATATATGTTCTGTTATTCTTTGTTCGGTAGCGTACACTGAGATCCATAGTGTTCACGACGATTCATTCGTCTGTTCATTCGTCTGTCAGAATTCCATCAGTTGGCCCGAGTTTCGGTTTTATAAGTTTTTGAATGTTTCTGTGTTTGAGTAAGTCTCTAGGCTCCCAACCACCATTGACAGTTTCGGTAGTCCTGCCATTCAATCGGCCTTCTTGCGCCGACGAGTTCGGCATGTCATGATCGATTGGTATTCGGCTGCGATAGCGTGCGCTACTTGAGCAGACACGAACTACCTTACATTTGGGTTGGTCAGTTACCTTTGTTAATGATTCAGTTGTTTTTAAGAGAGTACGCCCAATGGTAGTCAAATGCATTCAGACTCTTTTCACAGCAGTTCTGATTAAGCTTCTCTTTATATTTTTCCTTATTTACATCTTCTGAAGCGTGCTTACTTTTTCTGTATCTATTTATGTGACGAAGTTGTTTTTACGTTCCGTTACGTAAAGCGTACTGCCCGTCAACTGTAAACGACTTTAACTGTACAAAAGTTGGAACTAGCGTTTCATACTCTTCGCTGCCTTATCAACCATTTCTTGATAGTACAACAGTAAAATTTGAAGGCGGTTTTATCTCTCCAAAGTCTTGTCAGTGTTACTTTTGGGCCTTCTTGAACATACAGACACAGTATCCTTTTGCTGAACAGCCTATTTATAATCCAAGTGAAAACGAGTGATCTTGAGATGCAACTGATTTGTTCCTGTGAAACCAACTCGTAAGTTGAATCGACTGAGCGTAAGTGTATGCCACCGGATATCGTCCGCGTACACGGATTATTGACTGTGCATTGTCGATCGTCTCAAATATTTGTCAAGTTGGTGAGTTTAAATTGATAAGGTTTCACGGGTGTTAATTGCTCCTGATGAATGGAAAGACGAATTTGCTTCTTGTTGATTCTCTGTCTGAATTGCACGGATTCGCGACCACAGTTGATTATGTGTGAACGGGTGTTGTAGATCCGAACGTTGATGCTGTACAAACCAACTTCTAGTGCACTCCAAAAAACGAATCCTCACTCAAGTTTCTCCGTGAATCTTTTGTGGACCATGTTTAGTTAACGAAATGAGCCGTCAAACGCTCCACTTATCAAAAAGGCAAATGCACCGTCTACAAGGCGTCGCCTGCTTCCTCATGGGTTTGAATAATCATGTAACGTTCATCTTTTAAGACTCTGTGTCACTACGTGCCTAAGACAATTGAGTTCCTTCGGTATTTTTGACAGGACGACATATGTGCATGAGTTGTATGAGGTTTTCCGGATCAATATTGTGTACTGTAAACAACCACGTTTCTGATGGGTGAAATTGGTGGCGACGTGGGTACCCGAGGCTAATGGTCAGGATGTTCGACTGCTCAACGATCCTGACGTTCAGACTGCAAACTAACTTGTAACCATAATTTAACTGTGAAGTTCGTTAATCATCCGAATATCTAAACACACGCACAAGTGACTAGGTTATGATGAAAAAATTGCAAGACTCCCTTTACTGGGTTGTCCTATCGAAGTTTTTGCAGGAAAGCGCTTTTGGATTTCTCGAAGAAGGCTCTCCTGTTCAATTACAACTAGTCTAGTTAGTCTTCTAACTTCTGAGGTCAATACTGTGACTCAGATTGTGCTATCGGATTCTCAGTGATCTTATATGATTAGTCGTCACTTTCCACTCACATTCACAAAGGTGGACGGCCTTGTAAATGACAGCCGTGTAACCTCAAGCGATTCACCACTGCATGCTTCACGGAGTGCTGTGAGGTGTTTCAGAAACTATTCACAATGTTCACTGAAGTATCTACTCTGTCCGTCTATTCCACGTTTATTTCTTCAGCAACGTATTAAGGCGCAAGTGGGAAAAATTTAGGAATAACCCTCAAGTTCACTGGCTGTTGTCGATGCGCCCTTTGAATCACATCAAACTCGCAAAACATTATCTGTGGGACCAAATCTACTAGTTCATCACCATAGAAGTTCTATGGTGGACATTGCAGTTCGGTGTGAAAGCCTATTCGGCCAACTCAGAAAGCCGTCTTCTCTTTCTGAAGATTATCATCATCATAAAAGCCATGAGCCTGACCAAAGGTACTGTGTCTCGGGCCACCGCTCACCTCAACAGTGACGTGGAATATCCTAGAAGGAAACGTTACTAAGAAGGTCAACAAATACTAAAAGAACACTTAGCTGAAGAACTAGAAATGGTATGGATACAGGTACGCCACTGACTGTGACACATCGCCATCTCGGATAGCGTATCTAACCAGCGGTTTGAGTGATCATGTGGACCCCAGCCAGACAGGCGATTCTTGTCCCCTTTACTCAGTGGAGCAGTCAAGGTCTCTAT
>QNGE01004482.1:38285-60694 GCA_008508345.1 Paragonimus westermani
CGGTCGTGCCTAATGTGAGGTCAATGGCGCAGTGGTTAACACGGTTGCCTCATGATTGGAATGTCCGGAGTTCAAATCCCGGCCGTGGCAAGGATACGCACTACTGACGAGCTCTAATGAGAGCGAAACTCGAGTCTAGTGCTTCTTTTCGAAAGAGGCTGGCTGGAAAGTCTCTATATTTCTTGACCACGTTGTTGCTTGACCACAACGCGGTGTTACCCAACTGTAAGCGGCCTCAGTAGATAATGCCCAGTACGGTGAACGCTCAGCTGGCATACGGAGCACGTGACTCCAAACACAACTGAACGACATCCTAACTTAGGGCGAACACTTTCCATGGTGACTGTGAACCTGAATGACCTCTCCAAATACTCCAGCTGGCTCGAAAAACATATTCATGCTATTCAATTGCTAAACCCATTCTTTAGACGGGCAAAAAAATGGGCCTTGTCAATGCATTCAGTGTCCCCTTCCGCACCACAACTCTTAGTTTGCTGAGAGGTTATCAGCCAAACGTGTTGGTCTATTAGTGACCTCTAGACGTTAGCGGAACGGACATGAGGCTTTTTTCGTGGTGTGTAGCTAATCAAAATTGAGTGATTTTTCGTAAGCCTGAACTAATTAGAATCGAAAGAGTTAGGAGCTTTGCAGCGTTTCGACCCTCTCGCAAAGTCTCTGTTGAGCGACCAAAATCAGCAGCATTATAGTGCACGAGCTTCCTAGGAAGCTCTCATCATTTGGAGTGTTTGACGTATAATGTGTAAAACAGGAGTTAACTCGTCTTTGTGAGTTAATATACGCTTAGCGTTGGCGTTCTAGCCACCTTGGTAAATTAACGTGAGGCAACAGTGAAGAATAACTGATGAGTACCTGTGTATGCCTATAGTTGCCACAACTTGATCGGTCTCTCACAGTGTTTTTGGTTCCACTTTTACCTATTTCCATGTACTGTGTGTCCACATTGCACAACACTCGCGTCCGTAAAGCAATTCATGATTTACGTCTTTCGATTTTTCTGTTAGTTTTTTACACGCAGTGCCAGAGTAAACCCATACTACTTATTCAGTGTGATCATAAAGAGTATTCTTTCTAAACAAACACCTCGAATTTCACGTAAGTTGAACTTCCTTGTGTGGTGAACAGATTACTGTGTAATAGCAACCTCTAACCTGATAATGTTGAACAATCGTTGGAAAGGATGTTAGCATTCGAAGTACAGTGTGGATTACTAGGATTGTTGGTGAAATATAATATGTTCTTCGCAAAACTTAAAACCAAGCTATAAAATGTGTAACCTCATCATTTGACGTATTAATGTATTCGATATATAAGGGGAACTTTAGATGAACTGCCAAAATGCGGAACAGTGTTTCTTTGCAAACGTATAAAAACTTGGGCGACTTGTTTTAGACTTCACACATATCTTGCTTAGTACACTTCAGGGCTATGCGATTTTGATATCACCCTAAGTTAAACATGCGATTTTCTCAATAGTCTTGCCTTTCTGTGCCTCGGTTGAATGGAGCGGCAGTTTTCTGTTCATCAGCTATTCTAGTTTAATTAGAATGCTTACTTTATTTTGACAGTTTGTAGCTGCTGAAATTGAGTCGTCTGAACAACACGAAAACTAGGTTTTCCTCCAAGTTATGTCTTTGAAAATTTCTGTGGGAGCTAAGCTTTCCTAAATGATTGGGACGACAAAATTCCGGGTTTATATCCTAAGTTTCCAAATACATGGAGTTTTCTCTTTGCTCTAATTCTTTACGCTTCGTCTGTATTTTGAGAGTACCTTGGTGTGATATTCCTATTGGGGAAGATGAGCTTCCACGCAGTAACGTTAAAATCTGATTATCTGTTCTATGCTGCATTCTTCTTCTATCGTCATTGTTAAGTTTTGGAGGTGACAAGTGTGTAGTTAACTGAGGCTATTCCACTGATAACGTAAACTTTTCTTCAGTAGATATAAAGGTCACTTGAACCAAAGACTCCTTAAACAGGAAACCGTTTCACTTATAACTGTGCCGACGGAAGATGTAATGCTGAATGTCCACTTATTAAGATACTCTAGAGTACATTCAATGTTAAAGTAGGTTGTTATGACATCTGGTGACCAAATCTGTAAAAAAAAATGAAATGTGATCACCGTGTCGGGCACACCTGGAGTACCATACTATGACAGCTGGGCAGCTGTGTATGTGAATTTAGAGTGAACTGGGATCCGTGCTACCGGAGTCCTCATAGATTTGATAAGCTAGCAGAATGGAGGATACCGCAGTGGTTCGCAGTTCATTGAGATACGGTAATCGAACGCTTTGGGTAAAGTGAAGATGATCCGATACGATAGTCACATTTAGTGGCTGCCCTCAGTGTAAAAGTGTATTTTAAATACATCTTGTAAGTTTTAACAGAAAGAGATGTAACCTCATACAAACCACTTTCGTTGCCAAGAAACTCATAAATAAGCTGGCCGTTCAGACTGGCTGCAGGAGTGGTTAGCCAAACAGCCGAGATTACGAATGGGTATCAGTGGTCTCTTCAATTTTTGTGAATACCTTCCATGTGCCTGGCTTAGACATGAGGAGGGGGAAGTAAAAAACACTTTTGGTTGTAGCTTCTCTTTACCGTTCCGTCTGCTCTTGAGAAACAAGTTACGTGGGCCACAAAACACGGCGACTACCTGAAGGCATCTTAGAACACTATTCGATGTGGTTAGCTCAAGGATCAACAAAGGCTTGTTCACCTGCTGGTCCGCTCAAGTCGACCAGTCAACCAGGCAGATCTATGGACTCTGTGGTCAAAGGGTATTTTTTGTCCGTTTCCGTCCTTATAACCCCCACTGCACTGTCCAAGAAAGAACATATTTAATTTGGGTGAGCACTTGACTCATACACATGATTATCTGCAACAGAGAGGACAAGATACCAATAATTTTAATGTACTACAACAATAGCAAGGGAAGGTTCAACAGTTTCGACGATTTGAACAGCGCAGTTATAACGCGAAAACTGGTAGATGCAGGCATTTCGTCATCATCAGCACCAAATTTACAATAACATGAATGGGTTTTCTATGGCAAACAACCAGAGGTTTAGACAATCAGTAAGCAGTTAGGATAGGTCATTAGGTCTACGGAAGGATCAAGTTCACGAAGAGTTGTTTCTGAACACAAAGAGCTGATTTGAGTCGATTGATTGCAACTGCCTCAGCAAACCGTAAGAACCTGGGGTTGCAATGACGTAACAGGATTATCAATGCACAGGATGGATCGATAGCGTAACCGGTGGCAAGCACGGGTCTGGCAACTGAGAAAACTGGCTATTCACGCGTTTCAGCAGCATTGCCATTCTCCGGTAACACGAAATTCTGTACTCATTTAGTTAAATGCTCCTTCATTCTCGAACTCAAGTATCTCTCTGGTCTGCCTGTGTAAATTTCTCCGCAGTTACATACAAATTGGTAAACACAATGTGAACTGACACCGATAGGCTGATCTTCCTTGATTTAAGGCACTGGTAACTTCTGAGTCCGAACGATTACACGGAGTTCAGCTGCACTGAACGTTCGCCTAACTGAATTTCTCAATCGCTGTGTTGTTTGATGCCTGATTTAATCACCCTCTTTTTCTCTACAGTGAACACCTCTTCGGGTGGTACTGTTTGTCTATTGTGCCTGTCTATGAACCTTCTGGAGTAACTAGTTGATTGTAGAACAGACGTACTCAGATCTAGTTACTCCGCAAGGCTGTCGTGCACACAGATTCACCTCACTCGTGTGAACTGAGTATTTACTAGTGTTCGTTTGTATTGGACCGGTGTGAAGCTGCTAAAGTTCAGGTATTGACCTGACCATATGGATTTCCTATAAACAGTTCTTCTAACCGAGTCACCTTCCAGACGACTTATTAGGATATCTAGAAATGGCAGGCAGCCGTTGACCTCAACTTCACAAATGACCTTCAGATTGGGATGACAACTATTTATACGTGGCACCAGGTTATTTACCATCTGTTCAGATCGACTGAAAATTAATGTAATCAACGGAACGCTTGTAACGTGACAAATTTTCTATCTTCGTAGCTAACTGTTGCTCAAATTTTAGCATGAAGATTCTGTTAAGATGGGATTGATGTGAACTTTTCAAGGCTACTCCATCTATTTGACAGTAGGACTGTTCAAGAAAACGAAAACTGACGTTTTCAGTACAGAGCAGCGAAGTTTCCCTCAATAAGTTGATGGGAAGCGGCAACGAAATGTGACTCATTTCAACCAGTTCACAAATGTAGTCAGTCGTTTCATAAAGCGGAGCATTCACGAACAGTGACTGAACATCTATAGAGCACATCACTTTGTTGGCGGGATTGATTCTATCCAGGTCACTTATCAATTCAAAAGAATCCTTAATGGAATATTTCTGAAGCTTTTGTTTCAATGGAGTTAGAATAACGAGTTGTGAGCGTGCCAATTTGTGGTAAGAGGATTTTGCCATTGCCAGACTTGTGTCTTCGGTAGGCCGTAAATTTGAGGCGTTGACGATCCATACGGCTTAAGAGATTTATAACTTGCTTCGTCAATGATCCACAACTGCAAGAGTATCCAAAAGATATCGTCCCACGCGGTCCTCTATTTCGACAACCTCGTCCACTCTCTCTATTCGCCGAAACTTTGTCTGGTCATCCAATATTGATAACATCTTCAGTGCGTACGCATCTTTGTCTAGAATGACGGCCCCAAAACCCTTGTCAAGCATAAGTATAACTATGTTTTTTGACTCAAATTCTCTCAACGATTGCACGATGTCAATGAAATGTAGGGATGTGAACAGAAAACTTGCTACTAACCATTTGATCAGTTTCCCAGCATGCATACAAGACTTTCTCGCTTTATACCGAAACAAACATTGAATAGAATAATAAGGAACGCCCTACTCTTGTGTAAAAGGGTGAACGTCCTGATCTGCGGTACCCGGGCTGTTTGAAATTTTGTTACGCAATATCGGAGTCTTCGTATCGTAAACTGAACTTTGGGTGTGCTCACCTAAATGCAAAAGTGTTGGTCAACTTCACAAGTGGTCGTAGGAATTTTTATGCTTAATGTTGCTATCTTTCATACCTAGCGTAGATAGTGTAAACGGTGGTTGCACAGAGATTAAGACAACTCAATTTAGTTATTGGAATTTTTATATGGGAGCTGCAATAGTGTTCAGGAAGTGCTCGTTATTCTAAAGATAAATAGGCTGATAACAAAGTAACTGAGTCGAACCTTTGTGGGACGTGGTCGTTTACATGATATCAACCTAGTGCTTGATATTTCACACTTAAAGTGAACCTATTTCCCGTTAATTGTATTTTTACTCCCACAAGCAAAGGTTCGTTGGGGATGTACTTACAGTTCTCGTTTCGATATGAAACGGTCGTCTTTTTCAAAAGTTTAAGAGGAAACAGGATAAATTGCACAAAATGAGTGCTCCTACATCAGCAGCCGAACAGTCACAAGCAACCAACAGGCTTTCGATTGATAGATATCCTTTATGACAGTCGTTCAAGGCTTGTGGGTTCCGTGCTATTCTGCAGCAAGACCTTTCACAGGCCATGTTGTTGGCCTTTGTGGATTCTTAAATTCACCTGCCCAAACTTGTTTGTAAAACGGTAGCTTGTTCTTCATGGGTTTCTTTGGACAGCTTAGCAGTCGCCGAGACACAAGTGAGTTAGGCTGTTTGATTAGTTATTCAGGCACCTCAAGGTGTGTCGAGCCTACGAAGCAAAAATTTATGGCCAATTTTAAATTAATTCGCCTCGCCTCCCTATGGATTGGTAGGGATGTGGTCGGAGGTGTTCTGGCCAATTTCAGCGAAATGGGTGCACCCTGGTTTTTGCCTTGTTCGGTTAGGGTGTCGAAGCACCTTAGTAATTTCGCCGTGATCCCATCGCTTCCTTTATTTCGATACTACTGAAATGAAATTCTTTACACACTCGAACATCAATTGTAATGTTTGCTTGTTGAGTGAACCCAAACAGCTCATCTGAGGGCGTCGTCCGCTACCTATAAATTAGCTGTGCCTTTTTTCTATATAAGAGTAAAGCCCCCTTAAATTCACGGAACAAACTGAATACAGGCGTGAGGAAGGTGACTAAAGGATCACCGGGACAAATCGGTCAAATTGGCGTGAACAGTTCACCCATCTAGCCTAAAATGCATCATCCCACATGTGGTTGGGCAGTTTACGTTCAACAAGATCAGATTACGCTTCCGTGCGCTTTTGACAATGCTGTGATGAACACGGTAAGACTATCATTTTCAGCAGGTGGTTGGTGGGGTATGCACAAATAAGACGAAGTTAGGTGTGAAGTATACATACCGACCCTTCACAAAGAGACTGTTTTCGTGGGTAGCGATATTTGAGAGCCGTAGGCGTTTGAGATGTCTCCCATGACCTAAGGTAATTGGCAACAGAAGTGTATCCGGATGACATCACAATTGGATACCTATTTTAGGCCATATTTTGATCGAGTTTAGTCAATGTTCGACATCTCTACCTGCATTGAGTCCACACTTCACTAACATCGAGGTCTGATCCAGGTGTCTCACTTGTGCACACGTCCCTTGAAGCTGCCGTACATTCCCAAACGTGGTAGACACGAACGTAGTGTTTTCCTGTCAAGATTTGTTGGGAAGTCTGCCAAACCCTCACTCTTTCCCGTATGTTATCTGTCAACACTAATTACGTTTGTGTCAACTTTGCTTTAACAGGTTGAAAGGTCACCCTTTAACCCTGATGACCGTGGATTTCCTAGGCACTGCAGATTGCGGCCAAATGTTTCACGTTATTTCCATTAGGAGTAATTCGGATTGTACCTAATTTCAGATCGTCAGGGTACATGGTGTGACGAAATCAAGTTCAACCTTTTCTGCCTGAAATGTCACCAAAGGCATCACCAGCAGTAAAAGAAACAAGTTACACATTGTTATTATGATAAATAGTGGAGAAATCTTTAGCTACTCTATGAGAACAAAATCCTACTACATGCCCAAATTTCAACAACAAAAAAAGCTTTTTCGGTTGACTCCCAGCAGATAATGAAAAACACTTGTCGTCGTACGTATCAATGCACCCTGTTACGCTGGGCTAGAAGAGCTGTTTGTTGCTAAACTAACAGAGTTACTCAGTTTGACTTTGTTACTCTCAACCTCATTCAAGTGACAGTTTATCATCAGAATGTGCACCGGAAAAGGATTGAATTAGGAATACAACGTCATAATCGTCGAAATTCCTGAGTGGTAGTTAAGCCAGCAAACATGACGAGCAAAATGTGTACAATAGATTGTGTCCAGCGTGAAAACACGTTTCAGGCAATGCGCTGCTGGATTGGTGTACATTGTGTATTCTCGTCGTCCCATTAATTGTACCAAGTGATTCGTTGTAAAAATCGGTATTAGTCATCAGCCGTCCTTATTTGCAACAATGATTTGTTTGAAATAATGGTTACTTCTCATATATGTATCAAGGGGCTGGAACAGCAAATTCCGCCGATCCGGGATTCAATATAAAACACTGATAGATGCATTAGATAGAAGAGGTGAAATCGGATGTTGTTTTTATAACCAACTGGAGTACAAACTAACTAGTGTCGTTTCCTGGCCGCTTAACTTATGCGTCCTGTAGAGCATCATGAGAAAGTCTTGTCAGTCTTCTACAAACAAGACACCTTCTTGTACAACACATCACTACGCTGATGGTCCTACGAACCCACTGGACCACCTCTTTGAAGCGCCTTGGTGATCACGGCCTTTTGGCTCCCATTTACTTCGTACTAGCATCTTTTTATGCTGACTGTCCTCATATGTTTTGCAGATTTATAGTTGGTTTTTTCACAGATGGGCCTGCTAATCCTACTGTAACATGTGCCAACACAAATGCTTACATGAAGTCTTGTTACAGCAACAGTTCACTATCGCAATCACGTATGGACCTTAATATAATTTTGAAATTGTGGCGTATACCTGTGTTCCTCATTTTCCCGCCCGTCATGATCGTCATCACTCCGATGATCCTAAAAACCACTTAATACCCGTTGACGTGTTTCCTTTCGCACACAAGAGTTAGGCTGGCCACCCGCTCTTGTTCTGGTGTTTTACTTACTCAGAACGATCAGACATGCAGGTGCCGGCCGTTTTCGATGAGCAACTCGCTCATGACGCGAGAGCACATTAATAGTGGATCCTCCGATCATCCCATATGTAGGACCAACTAATCTTTTTACGAGCCTCAACAGTCAGTTTATTTGGAATTCGCTTTCTTGCCGTTTTGCTCGGTGTTGGGAAGGAACACTGTTGACGAGCAATGTGAAATTCGGTTTTCTGTCGCCTGAAATTTGCCCATTTTTAATGGAGGCTTTTGAATGCAGGTACGGCTGCCGACCAACTGGATTCGACAGAATTACATTAAACTTGCATCCCTCTTCTGCAATTGCTCATTTACAGTGCACTTCAACACCTGCTCCTGAATTTGAATGCGGACTGTGCTCATGTTACCAGTATAACCGAGTATGCATTCTCTCTACTTCTGGTCACTCTATTCCAGTCTAATCACACTGATTGTCTCTGAGTTTGCAGCTAATGCTCAGTCTGTCCGTGTAGTCCAATATCACACTTAATTATATTCAATCTCCCCGTAATCCTTTATTGTTTTTGCCTGTCGTTTATGTCTGTGGTTATTGCCAGACCATCAATTTGTGTCCTGTTTAGTTTAACTCCTGTTAATGAAGACTGGCTGAGAACATGCATATTCTTACCATGCATAACCGAGACACATTTAACCTGACAATCATGGTTACCATGTTAACCTACTTCGTGTGGATGAATACCCACCACACGCACCTTTAATTGTCAAAGACAATACAAACGCCATTTCTATATACAAATCTCCATGGTTCCCCTCACAGAACGGTCTATATTAACTAATCGGTGGTAAGTTCACACATGTAAAGTCAAATCTTATAGAATCACCACAGCGATAAAACTGAATTAACTTTTCGGCTCGTGTGCGATTAGACGTTCGTTGTTCCGCAGAATCGTTGACACCACCGACAGATGTTTTTTGTTGGTTAATGCCGATAATTAACAGGTTAATGGCCATAAGAATTGACTAACCTGCAGACCGTGGTCTGAAAGTGTGGGAAAATGAACACGGGCTTAAAAACGTGTCTTTCAACCAAATCGGACATTCGATACCACAGTGCCTAAATTTTGCAAGTATAGTGCAATGTAAAATAAGGCCACAATTGAGCTAGATATAGTCTCGCCCCCAAACACTTACGAATACGGTCGCAACAATCGGACCTCGATTCTTTAAAGTATGACTGTTCGTTTGCGATACACTAGACTAGTCATCGTATAAATTCGTCAATTATTGGTATGGAAGCCGTTAAAACTTGACGGTATATTTTGAAGCTATCCTATGGGAAAGTGCTTATCAGTCTCGTGGGCGGATTCCCCTCAGTTTTATTAGAAAAACGATTACATCGATTTTATAAGGCGCTAGATGTGGCATGGAATACACGGTAAAGATGTAACATAAAAGTAGTCACTCCTCAATATCACTTGTTCGGGACGAAAACACCAATTTAATTACCCACTTGGAACTGTATAAACCAGCTTTTTTGTTTTCCTATAGAAGCACTGGTATAATCGATATGTTGTGTTGTGCGATAATGAAACCAAGCTTGGTTGATGATACCGTCTTCACACCCTTTCGCACGTTGATTCGTGCAGTCGAAGTTGGACTTAGTGTTTACAGTTCTACTGCCTGTATGCCTAAGGACGTGGAATGCACAAACCTGGCATTAAGACGATCGTGTTGTAGTACCCGTAGTTCAGATAACCGTATTACTTGTGATAAGTAATACTGGGACGCATGTTGTTTCTTCTCGGATGTTGAAATGCATATATACTGATAGCTATACAGTAAATATGTTCAAGTCAGTAAGTCATTGTTTAAGTTGTACCTCGTTGCCTGAACACAGAACCATTCAGGCATTCATGGTTTAATACCTGGCAATTCCTCCGTGAGCCCTGTTAGTTATTCTTACTCTGTGTACTTTTCACAAAATCACCGTTGTAAGATTGGGTTATTTTATTCTGTACATTGGTTTTTTCACTTTCCAATTAAGGTAAACTCTCGGTGTTACAGTATTTTTTAACAATGTGACCTAAACAACAGCAAACCTGTTCAATGTAGTGGGGGTCTATTGAACGAATTGGTCAGAATAATTCGTGAGCTTTTTGATGTGAGAAATTCCTCTACTCGCCGGGAGACTTCGCGTGGTCTGTTTTTAAAACCCACTCATTGAAGTGATCAGCACCTGGTCATCCCATTCTCATAGATCTCATTATTTTCTATGAGTAACCGTTCGTTCCGTCCGTTCATCTGAAATAGCCCCCGCATACGACCTTATCTGTTACCACAAACGAGAGATGTGGTAAAGTATTAAGTTGTCTCTCCTATTCGCTGAACTTGGGTGCGATCATATCGTGAGTGAAATTCGGAGTCGAAGTTACATCCCAGTAACTCACAGGCAGTAGTCAAGATACATGAGATTTGGAAAAACCACCTCAACCAACTTCATCATTTTATTGAAATGAAACAGTATACCGTACGACGAAGGTGGTCCATAACACCGGCTAAAATTCATGTTGAACCATCAGTAGTGACTCTCTTCCTTTCCGGCGAGCGGTCAAGAAGAATTGTGTATTCAGTCTGGTTGTCGTATTGTTGTTGTTCTTTCAGTTCTTAGTCAGTTGCACTGAAATTTCCATTATTTATTGGTTTCACTGTGCGATGCCATCTTCCATACCATGCCTTGGAAGCAATCTGAGTAAATAGAATTCCCTGGTTCACCGAATCATGCAGAGGCCACATAACTAGAGTGAACCTTGTTGGTGCACGAACAAAAAGTCTTCAGAATTCTTCATAGGTTTGCAAATTCATAGGCTGTTATAAGAGGGGGAAAGATCTTTACTTGTGCGTTCCTGTCTAGACTCTGAGCAACAAAAACTTTGTTGGACGGCTTATAGTTGTGGTGAAAAAGTAGATGGAACCAAATAACAGGTAAGTTCAATGAAGCCGCTGGCTGCAATCAATTCGACAATAAACCCTGAAACAACATTTATACAGACATGCGCACTTAATTACTTGTGAGACTGAACTATCGCTATGATTAGGAAAATTGCAGTGCCAGCTGTCTGTCAAATATATTTCCATCGAGTAACATTTGAAAACTTTCAACCGATTCGGCTGTGACCACAGGGTTGGATAGTGTGTTCCAATGTGAACAGATTTTAAATGTGAAGCAGTTCTGTCTGTAGCATAATCTGCCTGCCTAACTACTCAGTTTCAACGAGTGACCTCTTAGACTTTCATCCTTATTTAGTTAGAAGGGATATGCTGACGGATGGCCCAGGGTGTAGAATATTTTGTAGGTAGGAACTAGGTCTTCTCGGCGATTTCTGTAATTCACTGGAAGAGTAGAGGGTTCTCTTGAACCTCAAGACTCTTCTAGTACCCCGTATCGTATTACTCTCAAAAGGTGCCAACGCTTTTTAAGACGATGGTGACAGGCAGATTATGGAGATGAACGTCTTGAGAAACACTTCAGTGTGAGAGGTTCCACAGATTCTTTCTAGAAAGTTGTGCTTTTTAGCTACGGCAACAAAGTTTGTGGACAAACACAGACTGTCTGCCACCATGGTCTTCAAATCTTGTTCGCACAATGACACGAGCAGCTATTTGCTCTCAAGTTAATAGTCAATACACCTCTGGTGACGGATTTGCATGGCATTATATGTGCTGACATTTTTTTCTATGAACGTCTAGGTTGGACATTTCAAATCGTTTTGTAGGGTTATCACATCTTCCTGTGAGTTCTAAATCACCAGAACTTTGTATCACCAGAGAAGAGTAATATCGGTCACCTGACTATGCTGGATAGCTCAAAAGAGATCCTAAGATTGTTCTTTGAATAACGCTGCTGTTGGCTGGGAATCAATGTGACCAATGTCCATTCACTTTGAAGTTGAGCCTACGTTCAGTTTAATAATCCTCTGGCCATATCAGTAAGCACTAATCAAGACCGTAACTATTCAGTTTCCGCAGGAGGATGGGACGATCAGTTCTGTAAAATCTTCGAAACAGTCCAAATAAACCACGTCTATGACCTGTTCTGCGTCGGCAATCTTCGTCCGAGCATCGCAAACAGTCAACAGATTCGTTAAAACCATGTTGTTCCTTGATGACCAGTCGCAGGTCTTTAACACTGGTCTGGGTAGTGTCATCCAGTAAGAGCTCTATTACTTTAGAGACCACTGAAAGCAATTCTATTGGTCAGTAGATTGCTAGCTCATCTTTGGGCTCTCTTTTAGAGATGTGTGATTGTGAACTGTTTCAAGGTTTTTGATAAATGGCCGCTTGACAAAGAGCGATTTGAAATTCCTGTTGATGGTTTTGCTAATTCCGTGACGTAGATTCCCAAGAATACAGGGATATAAAGTGTGGGCCTGGAGACTTATTAGTTAGTAGGTTTTCTAATTTGATTCTGACCTGAGACACTAGACTTTAGGGCAGTTCGACTGGGTTGCTGCCTTTGGGTTCAGAAGTCGCCCATGTTTTGCAGTTGTGCACACACACGTGCTGTCCATCCAGAATGTTAGCCGAATCTGCATCTGTTTTAGGAAATCCACCAGTGGTTTACAGTTCCGAGCTGCCAACCTTACTCAGTATGTATGAGGCGACTTCGCCACAGAAAAGCTTAGGATTCACCTCGGTGTTAGCAAAATCGACCCTATCTGACAACAGCCATGGCACGACTGTGCTGCATGACATACACAATACATGAAATTTTGGTTTGTTCCAGGCTGAACGCTTCAAAATAATCAACCGTTTGGTTCTACTTCGTAGACGTCTCGACTTTCTACTATGGCGGGGATACTTCACTGGAAGATGATTGTTAATGGCATCAGGGATTTCCCCAGTGATGATCTGTCAACGATCACCTAGGCTGAGTACGATGAACCAGCTAGGCCCATTAATCTCGTTCAGTTACGTCTTCATCCCTGTGAAATTTGCCTTGTGATAGGTCGTTATACTCTTACTTTGAGGAATATGTTATTTAATTCTGCGCAGGTATGTGAATTCAACTATCCCGCAATCAATACGACCAGGTAGATATGTAGTGTTTAGAGTGCCTATCTTGTCAACCACGTTGATAAGAATGTAATGTAGAAAGGAAGTTGTTTAGCTCACTTGCCATCCCATATAGCTGTTGACATGCTAGGTTAGCCCAGCTTCAATTACTGCCTCCAAGACGTGTCCAGTGGAGGAAGACGTTTCAGTATTGACTAAGTGGTTCGTGAATTCTAGCTGCGGATGAGTAACATCTATTATCAACGCAGAACGTTGTGCTACGCTTTGTCGACGTCCCTGGGCGCAGAAGGCGATCTGTAAATCGAACTAATCAAACAAGTGACGTTATCTACCTGTTAGACTGATTCCGGAAGATCCAGTAGCACCCTGTCTCGAATACTTGAGGTTTTCAGATACGATCCCAGCTAAAGGGTTACACCGCCTACTTTACCGATTCTCCTATCACTGCGAGGTACTGTCGTATCAGAAATAAACAATTCACCATTCAGTACTTTCTCCTTACATTAGGCTTTCGTGATACATACTGTCAATGGAGTTCGCCGGGAAAAGAAGTCACGAAGGTCTTCCATTGTATTAAGGAGTGAATTCGCGATGGTGTAACAAAAATACCCGAGGGCAGTTTTATCTCATGCATTAAACGTAACAGATGAATCAACTTAAGGTGGTTCGTCTCATGTGAAGGATTGTGCCAGTGTGTTGTAGCGTACTTTAAGGCCACCATCCTCGGTTGGAATGGCGGCGAGTTGGGTTTTGCAACTTCTGAATTGGATTTGGTATCTGCGTGAAAATTATCGGGAGCAACATCAGGAACAGTTGCGCTGGGTTTTGTGATAGCAGAAGATTGTTGTTTCTTGGTTTGTTAGAATAATACCTGACTCCAATAGGCGATTGTAAGCGGGCTGCAAGCCGAACCACATGCGCCTGTTTCGTAGTCATCTCTGTTAAGAAAGTTACTCACGGAAAATGAGCAATTACCAAGGCTAAGTACGCCAGCTGGAGCAGATGAGTTATGTTGGTGACTGTTAGAACACAGAAACCAGTGGGATTCTCCACTGGTCTAGAATATGCATGGCCTTGTATGACAGTTGCAGGCATGTGTATTTGTATCAATCAGGGCGTATCCCGATTGCGTTTCCACTTCTGTTGCGGCCGACTTGTTGCAAAGCCACCTCTCGAGATCAGCTACGACAGGAAGTGTAATCCGTAGTGGAGGTAGCATTACAGAGTACTTAGAGTCAACCTGTTCGTGGTCTTTAGGTAGCTTTGGGAAGATCACAGGGAAAGCCACATGTTCAGGAAATTTTAAACAGTTCTTTCTGTGTTGATCCCCCCAATCTACCAGCATTGCTCACCTGCTCTTGGGCAGAATGAGCACAATTACTGACCGACACACAACTATGGACGAGTATAATGTGTGTACCAGTGCCCTTGTCTACGGTGTTTACTTTATGAAGCTCGTCAAGATGAATGGGTCTTGCTCATTTCCACTCACTTAAACTGAGAGGGTCAGTTGCAGTTTTACAGGTGTCTAAGGTCTTCAGTAACATGTGTGCGACTGTCAACAAAAGGTGAGACATTATTTTGGCCAGTAAAAATAGGTCTGGTATTCTGCAGGCTTACTAGACCATGTCACAACGGCTATGCAACTGCGGCTTACGTCATCAATACAGATCAGGTCAGCCGATTTTTGGAGCGACATTCGCTTACTCTCTTTGATCACCGGTCTTTCAACCTTATTCCAATTAGGCGTTATGTTCGTGGATACAGTAAGACAAGGTCGAATATGCGATGCATCTTCGGTGAGGCGACAGGTGCAATGTTTAGTGAGTAACACACTCTGTGTTGCAATCAGACTCTCTCCTGAGGTCAGGGCAAACATATAGGTTGGACACATAAATGTTGGATTTTCAGTCAAGTTCTTTTCTGAAGCCTTGTAGGCCAAGTTTGGAACCAGCCCACAGGTTGGGTGAGCTTGAATCTTGCACAGAAGAAAGGTTAAAACCTTACCATTGTTGTGGAACCCCTTGCCGCATGCCACGCATCCAGAAAGCACAAGTGACTATACTGTGCTGTATTGCGCTATGCTGTAACACTTATTTCACTACAGGTAGCACCATAAATAACTGACGGTTAGACACTCAAAAACACTCAGATTTCCGACGGTCAGACAAACGAGTGTCAACAACAGTTAAGGGAAACAACGCAACATATAAGTCTAGAACTATTTCACTTTCAGAATATTGCACGAAAGGTTGAGTCTCAAAGGTACGGTATCTGTTTGTAGATTGTACTCATGATTTAGGTGAGTTTGGGGCCGTATACGAGCCGGTTTATTCTCAACAAACATACAGTCAACTGAATGATGTGGCACGCAGGAAACACATTAATTTTGGGCGCTGACGCGTACGCTCGATCGCTGCCCACTCCTGATAACGAGTTTAATCGAAGAGAACTTCGTACTCTTCTGAAAATTTACACGTCTCCAAACCACTTAATGACGTCCTCTGCTTTGTTGGAAAAATAGGTTTTCAGTATACTGAAGGCCTCTGCAGTGTCACTGTAAAGCGTAACCGCCAAAACCGACGAATGGTACAGCACGGATTTAAACTCTTTTTAATTACCGTAACTGACAACTGATCCACTAGCTCTAATTCTTTCACATCCACGTTGACAAAGATAAGAGAAGCAAAGTTCGTTCGAACCATCACAGAAATTCATCTAGGCTGAGTTTATTGAAGCCAGTTTTGTACGAATACTGACCATCCCTAGCTTCAGCTCAATGTTATTTTCACCAGTAACCGATGATGTCACAACGTCGACCTCGTCACAACAGCATAATTGTCAGTAAAGCTCGAAATCCACCTGACCCACAGGATCGCGTATTGCTGAGACCCCATGGAGGTGGTGTAGCCGTCGTCTCGTCTTCTCACGCAGTCAGCACACTGCCCCCAACACGCACATGCGCATTCATCAGTCCTAAAACCCTCTTCCACATCCGAACTCACGCACGCACGCGTGCAGCCACCACCTCCACACTCAGACAATTTGAACACTTCAAGTGGATGTGATTCCGTGCGGTGGATACGCAAGCATGCATGACGCGTTGGACCCAGATCGTAATAGAGAGAAGAGCACAACTGAAGAGAACGGCACTCGGTCCAGACGGACATCAGTGCATTAGGTTTGAACACCAATCCCAACGATAAACATTCAAACCAATGACCGAATTTCTTCACTATCATTTGTTAGTGGGCACTCAAGCTATCACGAATAATAGTTCCACTACAGTGGATATAGCTTTTAATGTACTGCTCATAGTCCAGTACTACGCTAATGACTAAAATTTCACGCCTTCCGTACCGTTGAGATACAGTTCCATAAATTTTGGGGTACGGCCACATGTGGTCCAACGACAGAAGAAGTATGTCCAAACGCTGCAAGTACTGTGCCAGCTGAACCACGAAGCCGCGCCGGGGGCTCAGTAACTCACACAACCCACTCGGCCGCGGAATCCACTCAATGTTTCAGGTGATTTCTCAAAAGACACTCTGGAATACTCCATCACCACTGGTGAGCGTTGACAGTGAGTCGTGTAGCAGAGTTGAGAAGGTACAAGAGATCCGATTGAGAAAACACTGCCACACTATTTATGAGTAACATTTTCTTTTATCATAAACGCAAACAATCCATTTGTCGCCACAGAGGAATATAAAACTTTCTCGCCTTTAGTGTTCCTATCGATTTGTTTGCTGTCCACGTGCGCATAAAGATCATCAGTGGATTACTTTTAATTAACTTTCGTAAACATTACTTTTTCCAGTTTAGGACGTCCCGATGTCAATTTATGACTAACATAACTGTCCGTTCTTCGCTTCTCTTTGGAGCTCACTCCAGATCTCAAACAGTTTTTTGACAACTGTGACAGTAACGTTAATTTTATATTTTGATAATAAAGTGACATAATGAAACAGTGGTTCGTGTACTTGAGTGGTTGTGTCATTAATGGCAGGAGTGCCTACAAAGGATTTTCAGTTCGTTCTTTTATGGCTAAACCAGTGTTCGCCAGGTGGGGTCATGTTTGACTTAAAGGAGTGTTTGATCTCAATTTCAGTCTCACTCTGATATGATTAGTATCCGAACAGTTTTATTGTACGGCCACAAGAGGTTGGAAATAGCAAAACTTATCCAAATCTTCAGTCATACTTTTATTGAGTCATAGGCATCATGATGTTAATTGTTTGGGATCCCGGGGGGTTAGTCCCGACCATTCCTCTTTCTCCGTTTTAAACTGCAGTTCATTATTCACATAACTGTGTAGTCATTGAGCATCCAAATCAACCACCAGGGCAATAGTGTTAATAACGGTAGTCGTGACGACGGTGGTGAGGATGATACCGATAAATGCGTGGCCTCTAGTTCTCATAATTCATTCGCTTCTTTTTCTGTCGATTAATACGTCGACCGCAAGTTTGACCGTTGAGATTATTGGGTTAGATGTGAGTAGATTTGTGGTTCAAATAACTGTGCCCACGGCACATACAGCTCCTATTTCCGCATCTACCTGACTTCTCTCATTGTGGGTAGGTCTTTTGTCAGTTATGTACGTGTGACACTGAACAAGTTAAAATGTCGTTTCTTTCCTCTCAAGATCCTACTTCATCGCCGGCAAGAATGCTGGTATGAATCCATTAGGTATTGACCAGCTACATACTTCTAGCCCGCGTATTCGGAAACCACATTGACCAGCCATCGGCAGCCAGTCCAGCGGGCTCGGCACTAATTGACGACTGGTTTTTCCTTCTCGAACGTCCAATCGTGAGCATCGTTTACGCTCTAGTTCCACACGTACGCTTCATTTAGCTCCTGTCGTAGTTTTGTGTTTTCAAGATAGCCACATTTTCACAACAGTTTTCTTAACATGGCTCAACAGGACGCAGTGTCCTAAACCTCGTACGTCACTAACTTTAGATAATTGTAGGTTGTGCTAAGACTGCAAGAGTCAGTTGGAGACTGTGTTTTTGTCTGCTATGTAGTTCCCTCTCAGGACGATCTCATTCGTGGTTTCAATCATGATTCCGTTTTCGAGAGCTAACGAGACTAACCACGTATACTTAACACTATCAAGACCTCGTTGTTGTTCGTCTTCTTCCATTCCCCAAGAAGGATTATTTAAATTCCGCACAACGGCATTTTGAAGGTTCTCAACCAGGCGTTTGTCAGTTCATATTGTGATCGTTTGTTTTGCTGTAACTCATAAATCTACGAAAAGACGAGCCCGACCAAACTGTTTGCTTCCGTGCGTGACTGAGAGGGCCGTTTGCCATCCGTCGCTAACCAACAGTGCCGTGGGATATTTCCGTTCTTCGTTCATCAGTGCTTGCATCTGAAGCGTACTCTACGTTGCATTCTGGGTTTTCTATGCACAGTTACTCCAGTAGCTTCTGTTGCTGTTGATAAGTTGCATACCACCTTGAATGTTCGAACCTTCTCATCTATAAAGTCAAACTAATTTAAAGACATTTCTATCTTTCTGAGTCTTAGCCAATTCTTTGTTTGCTGGAACTGTCTTCCTCTATCTAGTCTTGCACTCTTTTGGGTAACATGGCCATTACTAGCCACAGTAGATTCCGAAATCTCGTATGTAAATGCGGTTCAGTTAAGGTTGGTGAACAGGAATACTAAACACATCATTTATCACTCCCCTTTTGTTCTGCCGAGTAGGTTAATTGTACTTTTGGTTTTACTGTTGTTTTAATCGCAAAAGGTCTCAGAATAGGTTGTACTGTTTTCTAACCGTTCACAGGTTACAGTTCGAGTAATGATCACGCTATCACAGATATGCCTGTTTTGCTGGATTTTCTCAAACAACCTGATAACGTAAACTTCCGCAGACTGTATTGCATTACTGACATGAAATGGAAAATCACTATTCCGCTTATCACTCTTCATCTAGGTTCCTACCAACTCTACGTTTTTCACAATCCGCTTGACAAAGCTTCCAAAATTTTGTCTCCGAAGGATTCACAGGACGTGATTGACTGGGAATTCGCTCAACGTGAATTGGCATTGGCAACTGGAATAGATGGGTTGGACTACAAACCAAAGAGTCGTGGTAAGTCGAAGTTGTTGTGCATGCGTCTGTGTTTTGACTGAAAGAGTTTCCTATTTGGATTTCATGGTTTTGTTCTTCTTTTATTTCCCACCATCACAGAGGACTTGATTCTACAAAAAGAGCTTTTGGAACTCATACCAATGGTAACCGAGGTGAATGCTATATCTGAAGAATTAAACAAGCAACGTGCGTTCGACATACTGCTGATTCCACCGACTGCTCAAGGTTTGTTGTATGGTGAACCGAGAACTACTAAGTGAGTCTACACCCTTCTGTTCAGTTTCAATCAATTAGTACTCAACCCCAGATCAACTGTTAGATACCGCTTGTTTGCAGTTTCTAATGATTAGTTGTTAACGTTTCTGCCTGTACTTTGATTAAAGTATGTATGTACTGGGTAAACTTATATCAACATAATGTAACTTGTGTTTGATTATTAGTAACAACTGCTCTTTCTAACACTAGCGACGAACTGTGTGATCACTTCAAAGCCAGGTGGCACTAAAATGGTCTGTTCCAAATTATTTCCTAGCGGCAACTTCGTGGGAGAGAAAGAATTGGATATTTTTCCTATCAACGACTCTTAGGGACAATCATCGCGCGATTTCCTGGGGCTCTAAACTTCACGGTGGTCGTAAGAAATTTGGAAGCACTCTGTTGAAGAGTTTGTAGCGTAAAAAATCCCGGTTTCAAGGATTTTTCCTACATTCTGTTTTCATAGATGAAGACGGAAGATCAATTGCAAAACGGACAAAAATCATTCGTACGATTCGGGATGATGGGAGTACCTGGTGATTTGTATTTATCAATAAGTATCCCAGCTTTCTTAAAGGTGGCTGGAATTATGTGGCGCAGTCCCATGGGAGTCAGTTGTGTTCCTATCACCCCCAGGTTGCTAGTTGGTTTAGTAATTCGTCGACCACCAGACCCGGATTCGTGATGGAAAAACAGGATTCTCAGTCATAATTTTAACTTGCAGTGGATCATCTTGCTACAAAACCCTTGGAGACCACCGTCTGTCGGGATGAACTTAGGTCTATATGCTGCTTTCGAATCGGTTGCCCGTTATGCTCCCTCAGTTTGTCTTCTCTTCAAAACTTCAGAGACAGGTGTTAATCTTATGCGATCATCGTGAGTTCAGTTTGCAAGCGCATCGAGGGTGTATGGAAAACTGCCTTCCTTGCCCATCACTGGTCTCCACTCTCCCCATTCCTGCTCACATTTGGCAAGGAATTCCAATGATCATGGTGTGGACTTTCCTCTCATCCCTAAGCGGACTGGTACGGGTTATGTGGATGACAGTATCCTGATTTATCCATTCGCTGAAGACATAGAGACGGTAAAATCAGAAGAGTCGAATTATGCGTTCTAGTAGCCTAGTTTTACGCACGGTCTGTGCTATATGTATATATATATCCTAAAGTGAGCAGAGGGGAAAAGTCAAAACGTAAATATACATACTGATATCGAACACGGTTCTACAAGTACAATAATAAACAATTACGACGCTGTTAAAAGACGCAGATAACAGTTCAGTGGAAACACGCGATATACTTAGATGAGACTCAGTTGTGAGAAATCAGGGCTCCGGCCGGGTTCGAACCGGCGAAAGAAATAGCTTGCCCAAATGCGGCAAGTGAGGGAGCAGCCGATGCCGTCGATCATTTAGTGGATTCCATGTGAGAAATAGGGATGTGTGGGTAACAGAGCCCAAAGATGAGATTTCTAAGCTGCAAGGGTAAAGTTGAAGCTCAGTTAGTAGGGCGCTTGCCACCTTTGAGTATGCTGTCTCTGTCGCTGATTCAAATCCAGCCGAAGCGCTGATTCTTCATAGTTGGGTCTCATCTGTCATCAAATGAGCTAAACTTATCATACGTAATAAATTAGTCATGTAATTCGTATGGTAACATAAGTGGCGAGCTGCTTTCACTTATGGAAAGCGGAATAAAAATAATAAAATCGGATACAGTTCAAACGTTTACGGCCGATTTATAATTTATGAAAATCAAATGTTAGCGTATCAAACATTTGCGAATAAGAACGGGTGATGCAAACCTACGAGTTAGGTTAAACTCGCAGATAAAAATATACTACTGTAAATCTGTAAGTAGAGTAAAAGTTGGAGACGAAATTGGAATTCACACTTCCCAGACAATCGCAGTGCCGCCGGGATTCTCTTCGTTCAGAGTTTTTTTCTAACAAACAAATATGTCGAGAGCTTCTTCTGAATCTTCCTCTTGTTCGTTCTTATAACCGTTCCTCTTACCAGTTCGCCATGGCCTCCTTCCGTTTCTTCTAATGTCATTTTGCCACAGACCTCTTGAAATGCGACTTGAAGTGCCACTTTTTTCGGCTCTGTAACGTTGGTGGGGAACACCACAGCCGCCGTCTCCAAAATTTGTCAAACGAACAGGGCACTTATCACTAGCGTTTAGTAAAACGGTATGGTATTTGTGGCTCCTTCGGCTCGGTTGACCGTTTGCTCCTTAAAGTCAGTAACTGGCTGCGAAAGAGTATACCGAAGGCGTCCGGTTGGCCGAGATTAGGAATCAACGACCGACTGTTAATTAATCTCTCTCTACTTTCGTCATCATAGTTTACGGAACTTCATCACCAATCACCGGGTTCATCGTATTTAACCCAAATATTTATCTTATAGAAAGTATCAGTCGCTCCCATGCTCCACCATGATGAATAGCCAAGGGTGGATTGAATATCCACTCACAGTTTCTTCCTGTAAGGTACCACTTTATCATGTCTTGATTCCACGAATAATTAATGTCCTTCAACTCCCTCTCGGCTCCTCAAAGATTCAATCTGCCACCGCCGTATATTTTCGACAGAAAACCGTATCTGGCAAAAAACTGATGGACCGCGCACAAAAAGAATTTGTCTATGGCTCGTGTTATTCCTGTGTACACTGCTGTTACACAGAGACAAATAAAAACACACCTAAAGCGTTTACCTGTTGTTTACTTGTGTCTATAAAACAGAAGACTGATCTATCCAGAGAGAAGCAAATGCCGAGTGGAAGACTGTTATATATATATATAACATTCGAAATAGTATATATATATATATATATATATATATATATATATAT
>QNGE01004483.1:0-55076 GCA_008508345.1 Paragonimus westermani
GGTCAAAATAAGTAGCAAAATAGTCGGAATACTTGGCAAACTAAGAAGGTCTCTACATACGTCCTCCTCTAGAAGGCTTCACGCTTGAAGGCCTTGGACAAAAGCAAAGGAAAATGGAGCCAGTGACATTGAAGTTACCGCAGGTTGAGTGGGGGGCCAGTTTATCCAAGAACATCTGCGTAATCCACGTTGAATAAGGTTGGTAACGGTGAAGATGGGTCGGTCTGCTTGCAATATCCGAAATTGTCCATGCGTCCCTAAGGTGGTGCTGTCGAAGCGGGCTACCAAACCCACCAAAACTCAAGAAAAAAAGATGGGAGGTAGGCTTCCCCCACTGCTGCAACGACAGACGGGATTGTGCTCTCCCCCCACCGTGCTCTGTGCGTTACCTGTAATATAGAAGGAAAATAAGTATCTGGCGAGCAAAAATTATATACAGGCTCACCATGAAACTTTCTAGTGTTTGTTGCACTTCAAGTATTGCTTTACACAATATTTCTTTTTTGTCGTTTTTTGTGTTTCGCGATATTTTTGCTTCTTTATCTCTAAAATGAGAAGGATACTGGAGGGAAAAAGGAAACTTTATGAAAACAATGTCTACAAAACCTGCTTGGAAGTGGACGTGACGTCCTGATCGTGTTTGACTTGGAGCAGGTGGCGTGAAGGCAACTTGTGGATTGGGCGGTGTGGAGGCGGGCGCTGCCACAGATGGCTGCGAACGGACTCGGGTGATATCGTCATCAACTATGTGACTTTAAAGCGATCGATGAAGACGGTGTCTCAACGACCATCACGATCGATTATGAAGTGCTTGGGTGTTCGCCGAAGCACCTTGAAGGGGCCCGATTAAGGTGACTTCAGTGGCCTGCGTACTTCGTCGCAACGGACGAGTACGTGTGAACGAGTGGCCAAATCTTCGTGTATGCGCACTGGCCTGTTCTGTTCACGGGGGTGCGGGCTGAATTTGCCGCATGTAGTCCGACAGTGTCGAAGCGAAGTGAAGCTTTAAGCTGCCTATGGAAACGTTCCACTAAACCATTCGAGGACGGATGGTATGCCGTGGTGCGAATGTTCCGGCATGCAAGAAAGTTCGTCATAGCTTCGAATGTTATGCATTCAAAATGCGAACCGCGGCCCATCGTAATGGTTGTATGGCATCTGTAATTGGCCACTCAACGTTCCAAGAAGGCGTTCACGACCGCCTCGGAGGAGCAATTCCTAAGTGGGATGGCGTCCGGCCATCTTGAAAATCGGTCAACACATGTTAGGATGTGGACGTAGCCACGTGAATGTGGCAAGCGGCCAACTAAATCTAGGTGAACGCGTGAAAACCTGGCATCTGGAAGACCGAATGAGGAAATTGGGCTTCGTGTGTGCTTATGCACCTTGGAACGTTGGCGTTGTAGGCAAGCGCGTGCCCAACTACGAAAGTCTGAGCTGACTTCAGGCCAAACAAATCGATCCGCTACTAGCTTAACTGTAGCTCGAATACCAGGGTGCGAGAGATTATGAAGCTGGTTGAAACTAGCACGCCTGTATGCTAGTGGCACTACAGGTCTTGGAATACCTGTAGTCATACCGCAAACAATGGTTCCATCTGCATTAGGCAGAGGAATGGTGCGCAGCTTTAAGGAGTAGCGTTGCAATGGTGCTTGAAACTCAGGCTCTCGCGCCTGGGCTGCAGCTAGGTTACTAAGGTCACCGGAAGCAGGTGTGACTAGGGTGGCATGGACGCGTGAGAGCGTCAGCGAGAGCGTTGAGGGTACCTGAAACACGCCGTATGTCGCAGGTAAACTGTGAAACGTAGCCCATGTGTCTGATCTCCCTGGGGGAGTATCTGTCTGATGAAGATCCCAGTGCATACACCAAGGGCTTGTGGTCAGTAAACACAGTGAAGAGGCGACCTTCCAACGCATGACAGAAATGGAGCATACCCAGGTATATAGCAAGTATTTCTCTTCAAAGGTGCTATACCGGAATTCTGTCGGTAACAAGCGATTGGAGAAGAAACCTAAGGGTTGCCAATTGTCACTGACAAACTGTTGCAATACGGCACCTACAGCTACACTTGAGGCATCAGTAAAAAGAGAAAGTAGGGCTTGAGGGTCTGGGTGGGCTAAATGAGCAATATTGGATAAAGCTTCTTCAAGCTCTACAAAATCTGTGCGTGCTTCGACCGTAAAATTGAATTTACGTGTACCTCCTCAGAGTAAATCCGTGGGGGGTTGCAGAATTTGCGCACAATGAGGGATAAAACGCCGGTAGTAATTAACTAGACCAGTAAAACGATGAAGCCGTCTAAAAGATGTAGGCTCAGGGAAATCATTGACAGCACCTGTCTTTGCTTACAGAACCTGAATACCAGAAGCGGAAATAATGTGGCCCAAAAATTCTATGCTCCCTTTTCCGAGTTCGCAATTGGCTGAGTTGATGGTTATTCCTTGCTGGGCTAACCTAGCGAACAATGAATGAAGGTGCTGTAGATGTTCATCTTCGGATGGACTAGCCACTAATATATCATCCAAGTAGTGTTAGACGAAATCCAAACCTCAGCATTCTTCATGAATGGAGCGCCGGAAGGTTTGTGCAGCGTTACTTAGGCCAAATGGCATTCGGAGAAATTCGAATCGACCAAAAGGCGTGATGACAGCTGTTTTGGGGATATCCGTCTCCTCTACCGGGATCTGATGGTAGGCACAAACCAGATCAATCTTACAGAATACGGTCCTGCCAGAAAGGCAAGCTGTCAGATTCTGTATATGGGGACTGGGATATCTATCAGGTACCGTGACGTTGTTGACGGCACGCTAAACGCCACAAGGGCGCCAGTCACCCGACTTTTTGGGGACCATGTGAAGTGGAGAAGCCCATGGACTCTTAGAAGGACGGATTATTCCAAGTTCGAGCATGTGTTCGGAATCCGCCCTAGCTACAGGAGACTGGTGGGCCTTTAGTTTTAATGTGGTGAGTGCAAGTTGAAATGACTTGATGGGGTTCGTTCGCAGATCGAACGAGTTGTGGAAAATCTAAAAATAAGGATGCGTAAGGCTGAGGGATGTCAGGCTGAAGAATAAGAGGACTGATGAGCTCTAAGTATGCCTGGATGCCGTTAGTGCTAATTGTTGTATGGGAATCGACCAGTTTTCGTCTTCGCGTATCGACCACGAGTTCGGAATGCTGAAGAAAATCAATTCCCAAAAATAGCGAAAGGTACAGCTGCAACTGTGAAAACTCAGCGAAATGTTCGCCGGAGGCCGAAGTCAAGCGTGAGTGAGCGTTGACCATAGGTGGAAATGGGTGTGCCGTTAGCAGCACGAAGCATGGGTAAGGAATGGGGGGTCGCCTCGCCAGGTCTTGGAAGAATCACGTTGACTTCCACCCCGGTATCGACAAGGAACGTGATTCCCGAGCTTGAACCCATAATGTGAAAGAGGCGACTGTTAGGGAGGATGCCGGTCACGTTTGTCGCCACTACGGACCGGCTTGGGAGTTTCCCTGACTGAAGAATTTACAAGGGGCAACGCAACGCTTCGCCCGGTTGCCGAACTTGTTGTATTACCAGCACAATTTGCCAGATGCCCGAGATTTACGCGGGGACTTACTCCGACGTCGACACGTAGGGGATCGTGTCGTAAGGCGGGCGAAATCTCGCTGAAGAGCTGCTATCTCCGCCCAACCGTGCGCCAATCATCGGGTGGCGGACGCGATGAGTGCTGTGGAGCTGAAAAGCTTGAGATCTCGGGACCCTTTTCCGTACGATTTGTCACCGCTGTAATGGAGAGAGGTGAGACAGTGCAGAAACCATCCTGAATCTCATCTGCGAGTTGTGCTGCGTCCAACAGGGACGGGGACTTGGCTGCTGTAAGAATAGCTTGCGTGTCAACCGGAAGGCGTTGCATCCACTACTCCTTGAGGAATGTTTCATCCATGGATGAGGGACCCAACAACTGTTGCAATTGAAGCAACAGATCAGACGGTCGCTTATCTACCAGTCGCAGAACTCTAAAGAGCTGTTATAGTCGAGATCTATCAGAGGGCGTGAACCGTTTGATAACGGATTCCTTAAGGGCTTCATATCTATGTTCGGCGGGTAAATTCAGCAGAAGGTCACGAACTTGCATCGTGACATCCTTGGAAAGCCTGGCCAAGAGTTGGCTAAATTTAGCCCGATCTGCCGTAACGCGCTGATTGTAGAACTCCGCCTCTAAGTACATAAACCACAGAGCGGGTTCCATATCCAGGAACTGTGGAACAGTAATTGTGACCGCTCCAACCGTCAGCTTCCGTTCTGCGTCCATTGCAATATAAAGCAGGAATATATATATACTAAAAGGTAAACTCCCAAAAGTCAAAACGGTTTACCGGAATTGGGAGATTTCGGGTTAATTAATTCGCTGCAGTGAACCGGGAAAAAATTGTTGGAAGAAAATGGGTTAATAATGGGGCTCACCAAATTGTAGAGGACTGGTACGTTCCTGTCTAGAATCGCGCCTATTCTCCACAATAATTAAATCAGAAGTACTGATTATAGGACAGAGACGTTTATTGCAAGGAGAACGGGAAGGCGAGCTGTAAGCAAAACACAACAGAAGCAAAGCGCGACAGACCGGTAGCTATCGACCGGAAAGTGCATGTGTAATTGTGTCCTTGGGCGGTCGAATCAACGAGAAAATCCAGACATGCGACCAAACAATGTCAATAGTGTCAACGGTCAAAATAAGTAGCAAAATAGTCGGAATACTTGGCAAACTGAGAAGGTCTCTACAGATATCATTGACCATTCTTTGACTGATCCATCGTTGCTCCATCAGTTGATGGGCGTCTCCAACAGGTTCATCACACCAATCCGCTTCCGCTCTATAATTCCTACTCTTGTTTGTCCGCAATATCGTAATTGCCTCTCAAGTGGGCGTCACCGAATGAGAACTCAGGAGATATTTCATCGGATAACCTCACTGCAGACATTATGTGTATTCGGACTCACGGCTGCGTACACTTGCAGCGGAACACAAATTCATTTTTCGCCGTCTTAAGTTCAAAAGAAGTGAAAAAGTTTCATTACCACATGTGACTCACGCAGTGCGCTACTACTTTCGCGAAAGGATTTTGAAAAATTCCAGTTCATCATCCTAGAGAGCAATACGTCACTGTAAACCAATGATGCCTAACCGCCACACAGACACGAAGAAGAAAAAGCAAACCTTATAAATAGAGAAGAAAAAAGAAAATAAGAACTACTCCCGTCATACGAAATTCACCACTGCCACTAACATACCATCCACTTCACTGACCCAGAAGTAACAAGTGACACCATAGAGAATCACCGGACAGTATGTTTGGCAAGCTTCATTCGTCTTGTTATTCATCCTGTTCTCATAAGTCTTAGAAGCTCCAGAGATCAGTTAGCGAGTATGGGACGTGTAATTAATCCGACTACCGACGTTTGCGGACCATGCTCGGAGGTTGTAAGATCTCGGAGCAAAGCCATGGCCTGTGACCTCTCCAGCTACCAAGCTGACTCCAGGTGCGACCGTGGGTTTCCCGTGGACTTGTACTGGAGGGACTTGAAACATCCACTCCGGCCCTTGGGTACTATTGTGTGACTTGTAGACCAAACAATCCTAAAGATAACATCACCTAGCACGGAGACAGAATAAACAATTCGGGCAGTTTCTCACCTTCTACAACGTGCATTCCCAATACAATACCAGCGGACTTTACTACAGTTACATATACCCAATAAACCAGCTCCAGCAGAACACGATAAGCGGAAGGGTGGTAAATGCGGTGTAACTGTCTCAGCGACTTGGTGCTTCCAAGTCGTTAATCGGTGCGAACCGGGAAGGCTCTAAGCCGTTAGTCGAATGTCTCCAAACACAGAACACAACGCACAAGAACGCTCAGACGCGATCGCTGTCCCGAGTTCGCTAGACGTAATCCAATCATTTATATTGCTACAGAAAGCAGAAGCGCGTTGCTTTATCAGAAAGAAGTGGATGTGCAGTCGTAGTGGGAGCTAGTGGAAGCTAAACCTACGTTATACAGGCTTCGTGAATCCCACCAAGACGAACGCCCCCGGCTATTTAGCTTTACGATTGGCCTGATAAAAGACGTTAAGAAGGTTCTCTTAAGGGCATTTTCCCTACCCCGGCTTGACGATTCTTGTACGAGAGTGAAACTCGAATTCCTGTTGGCGGTCATGGAGACACAACAAAGGGCACATCGTCACCTCAAAAGTTCCCAATACGATCGAACATTCATATTGGTTGTTCCCGACCTATACTGCTACCTCGACGAGGTGGTCGGGCTTGTGTACTCTTTTGATGCGGTGGGCTATGTTGACTAGGACTCCGGTCCTTCCAGGTGCACCCTTGTCAGACAGGCCAAAGGGTAGCAGTCAGACGAAAAGCAGTTACACTCATAAGATTGCATGTCGCACTACTGACTGCGTGGGAGTGCTTAGGTAGCGAGGAACTATCCTATGTGGGCACAGTAGAACTGTCTTTATAGTTGCGGCACTGCTGTCTTCCGTATCAAGAAGTAGGGGGTTAGGAAAGGTTGCCTTCAAACAAAGAGCACATCGATCATCCAACGGTTGACCGTGACCGACGGTTTATTATCCAATACGGTCGGAAAATATCAAATACCTCTCAAAAGCCCGATGCAGCTTCGAGTACATCCGCTGTGCGCAGCAGTGTTCAGAATCAGACATTATCATCTTATTCACTGCGCCCTCGGACTAGGCAAACCCCTCACTGCCAAGTGAGTCAAACTCTTGAGTCATTGGCTCCGAATAGTCCCCCAAGAAAACCCTATATCCTGTTGTCTCGCAGGTCAGACTTTTGAGTCAGAGGCTCGGGGTGGGGTCCCTCAAATCAACCCCCTTCCGCGGCATAAACGACCGGGAAGTATCAGAAGTTATCGTTCTCTCGACAGTGACATTACTAACCGACCACGACTTTCTCCTACCGTTTTACCCCCTATTTCTTCTGCCTTCCATGTGCCTTCGGGCGATAATTGTTTTCTGAGGCCAAGACAACTGGTAAACATTGGCGCCTTCAATGTCCGCACTCTCCGACAAATCGGTCAGCAAGCTGCTCTGGCAAGTACTCTCTCAAGTCTGGAGCTTGATGTGTGCTGTGTGTCGGAGACGCGAGTCTACGACTCTAGCACAGTTATCCATTTGAGCTCACCTCTAGATAGCTGTCGATCCAAGCGCTTCTGTCTCAGGGTTTCTGGTGACGCCGAAGCTGAATCTCACGGTCGAGCTGGAGTGGGAATCGCGCTGAGTTCCCGAGCAGAGCAATGTTTGCTCGATTGGATCCCAGTGAACAGTCGCTTGTGCGCTGTCAGACTCAATACGTCGGTAAAAGTCTGTCGACGCAAATCAGAAAGGCGTTGTGTATTCATTATATCGGCGTACGCTCCGACGGACAGCTGTCCGGATGCTGCCAAGGATGCGTTCTATGACGCCCTCGTTGACCTTCTGAGGCAGTCTAAACACTCAGACATCATCATACTAGCGGGCGATTTTAATGCTCAGCTTGGTCGTCTTTCTTCGGATGAGAAGCGGCTAGGAGGTATGTTTGGTGTCCGGGCACAACGAACTGACAATGGCGAAAGACTACTACAGCTGTGCGCATCCCACGGTCTATATATTTCGAGCACTGCATTCCAACACAGGAAGAAGCACTGTGTTACTTGGAGACCTCCGTGTGCTTCTCAGCCGTGGACGCAGTTGGATCATATAGCAGTTAGTTACAGGTGGCGCCACTCTGTTAAGGACTGTCGTGCCTTTTGGAGCAACCACCTGGACTCGGACCATGCCGTTGTGCGTGCCCGTTTCGTTTTGTCATTTACTCAGAGGACTTACGCTCGTAAATTCAAGGTGTTTAACTGACATTCGAGCGATGATGATGTAAAGAACGCTTACAAAAAGGCGTTGGTGAAGAAGTTGCTCAGTTCGAGTCGGATGAATGATCCTAATGAACACTGCGAACAAATCGCCGGAGCTATGAAAGCGTGCTGTTAACAGGCACGCTCCGAAGTAGCTGTTCAGTTTCGACAGAACTGGCTTTCCGTCACGTCGATACATCTCATGAACGAGCGTCACTCTATCCCACCTGGTTCTGAATATGATGAAGACAGTCGAGAACTTAAACGTAAGCTGATTAAAAGCTTGCACAGAGACCGTGAGCACTACTGTTGATTTTGTCAAGGTTTGTTGCGTTATTTTGAGGTTGCTGAGGTTCGCTTGATGTTGAAAGGTGGCCTACGCTCTGCTCTCTTCCTCAAATGAGATACATTACTCCTCCTTGTCCTCACACAACCTACTTTGACCGTTCCCCTTACCCCTATTCAGTGCGAGCCTTGTAAACTTCCAAATACCGAAGTTAGATATTTTTCTTCCATATTTTTCCTTGAGTAAATTATGATTTCCGTCGTTTCTCGATGCATGAACAGTCGTTTGCTCTGACCAAACCAATGACCATTTGTTTAAGTGACCTCAACCCGTTTAGTCGTCCACCGTTGTTGATCGGTGCTTGGTTGTTAATTTGTTGTTCGGGCACTTTCTTTCTTTGATTTCTGAGGATTTTCACATTCGAGGTGAGAGACAATTTTCTTGTACATTGGTTCAATTAGTACCGTATTAAATCCAGTTATTAAGAGTGCCTTCTCGTTGACCGTTTCGAGGATAGATTATCTCTGTCGTTGAATATTGAGAGGCATTTACTGGATCAACAGATTACGCATAACTCGGTGTGGACTTGAATCGTTAGCCAACGATTCAATAACTACTGTGTCCGACAATCTAAGTACATGGAATAGGCCACTTTATCTGGGAATAGTAGAAGGCTTTTATTCTGATCCGTGGTTGTACTGGCCGTCAAGTCGGTGTAAGGGAGACCATATGTGAAAAAGGTGATTCATTTATCACCAGCCAGTCGTGCCGACTTGGCCAGTGGGCCGAACATTTTGAAGAACTGTTCAGTTGGCCTCAACCAGTTCATGTGGACGACGGGACTCGATTGGTCGGCTACTGCATTCTAGACGGTCCTCCGCCGGAAGCAGAATTGGTCCTAGAGCTCAAGTTATTGTAGCGTAATAAGGCTCCTGGACCAGACCTTTCCTTTCCTTCTCTTTTTCTAAGACGGTGGAGTGAGGTTGCTATCAAAACTAACAAAACTTCTCCAGACGATCTGGGATACTAAAGAGGTACCTCGTGATGGGTGCCTATCAGCCGTCATTCCCGTATTCAAAAAGGGGGCCCTATATCTATGTGACAACCACAGAGGCATCAGTTTGGTGTCTGTTGGGTCCAAGTTATTCAAAGTTTCAATGGTATATGTAGCAATCAGCTTTACAACTACCACAGGATGGAAGTATGTAATGTGCGTACAATGAAAAACAAAAATGCGTCTGTGAATGTTTTTACAGAAGTTAAGCACTGTGTGGGGGTTCGATTTTTGGTTGTGTAGATAAGAATGTGTCTAGATTAGTTTTGAAAATATTTAAGTTGGGTGAATGAGCGACATTTTGGGGTAGAGAATTCCAGGCGAAACACGTGCGGACTGCAAAGAAATATCTCCGGCTGTTCCCTCGCGAGTGCGGTGCTGCTAGCAAACAGTCGTGAGTCCTGCCAATTCGCGGTTCTCGCCTGACAAACAGTTTCTGGAGCGGGTGGTTCGGGGTGTGTAATATGTTGTATGTAAGGATCAAGTCGCCTGTGATGCGGCGACAGCAGATGTCAAACAACTTAAGACTTTCAATCCTCTCCCCATATCGTTTACTCTGGAGTCCAGTCACCAACTTTGTAGCTCAGTGATATATTCGCTGTAGCAGAACTATATCCTTTTGATGTTTTGAGTTTACTGGGTGTATCTGAATTTTCAGTAAGTTTGGTAGATTGAAGTCACCCATTATTAGCACTTTGGTTAAATATCTAGAAGGCACCAGGCGAATTTTCTCCAGCATGCTAGAATTGTATGATTCCTGTGCTGACGGTGGTCGATAAATCTCACCCACCATGCAGTCTGTTCCTGATGCTATTTTTACTGAGTATCATAGAGTATCTTGCAGCATCAGGTCACCATCAGTGACCTCCCGGCACAAAAGTCGTCGGTTATAGTAAATTGCCACTCCCCCTCCTCTGACTTTGCGATCACGATGAAGGAGAGACATCCCTCTGATTTCGAGTTCATTGTCATATATATGTAGTTGGAACCATGTCTCAGTTACGGCAATCAAATGTGGCAAGTGTTTTCCACATAGTTCGACTAATTCGGCTAACTTATCAGTCAAGCATTGCGCGTTCGTGTAAAGACATTTGATCGTTGTCTTTGATAGCAATGAAGGGCAATGCAATTGTGGACGTACGAAAGGAGTGTTTACAACAATGCCGACTCCGGAAGAGTCGGCGGTTGATCGTTTTTACTGGAACCGTTATTTCACACTGTTCTACCGGTTCTTTTGCATTAACTTTGTCAGCATCTGCCGGTCCTTCGAAACGTGTAGATGAACTTATCCTTAGCTCTCTAGGAAGCAAGTTTCGATAACGTTGCCACTGCGTTTTCACTATCTCAAGCATTTCACTTCGGAGTAGAGTGAGCTTCAGCGGCTTAGGACCAGTTCTCATATACTTCGGTGATTTAAGGATCCGGAACGTGTCAACCATAGCCACATCGTCCGTTTTAAGTGTATCGCTAAGGAATTTCCGTTGAAGAAAATCGTGTTTGTTTCTCTTTTTTTTATCGGATGTTCCATCAGTCTCCGGGACACCTAGAATAATTAGGATTCGACCTTCAGCACTATTAATGCTAGCTTGTATCCCAGGTTTGCGAGACCTTTCCCACCAAGGTACATCAGCAAAAATCCTTCCACTATTTTCAGACCCCTTCTGGAGTAGAAATGCTGACAGCAACATAAGTTCCAAGTCTTTTTCAGTTCTAACAGTAACTTTGGGGGTCTTGGTTTGTCTTTATGTAATGAATTCGATGATCGGCTTAATTGTGTCATTGATACTGGTTTAACAGGTTTCAACTGCATTCTTTTACACAACTTCAACCACTCTTCCATGTCGTATTTATGCCTTTTTTGCAATAATGATTCACTCAGTTCTTTGATGTTAGTACAGATTACACTGAGTTCGTAATGCGACTTCGTAACAAACTTATTCGCAAGTGACTCTCTTACATGTTTATGTCTGTTCTGGGTGGCTTCGATCGGTGAACCATAAACTGACTTAGCTTTATCTTCTTGGGACGTTGGAGGATTGTTATCAGATTGTGAGTTCATCATATAATATCGGAGATTTGTCGTTGATATCTCCGCATTAGTTGTTGACATCTCCGCATTCGTGGCACAGCTTGGTTTAATGGCCAAGTCATGAATCAGTGGGTGAACCTGCTCCTGAAGTTCACTCAACTTTGCTTCCGAAAACCCCATTCTGTCTCCCCACCTGCTTCTACTGCTTCCTGAATCAGCTGATCTGCACTTTGCACAGTGATAACAGACTGCAGGGTGGCTATCGCTATTCAGCAATTCAATACTGGCCTGGGTTAAGGTCGCATCACAAGCAGCATGCACACAGTTTAAATAAACGACATGACTGAAAGTGCTTTTGGACTCACCGTTTGTCGACAAGCTGCACATAGGTCACGCTGAGTGGACATGTCGGCTTCATGCGTTATCGCTACTGGTGCCAGCATAGGGGCAAGTTTCACGGCGCGGACGGATGATCTGGTGGTACGACGGCACGGCTTAGCAGGCTTGGTAAGGACCCTCGCTCTATCGATCGAGTGTGGCAGGATTGGTGAGACGCTGGATATTCAAAGCTGATGGACGAAACGAGCTAACGAGTAATAACTCCAGTGCTAATGGATGCCCAACTGAACGCTATGCACCACCAGATGCAGAAACTAAAGGGCTATCCACTGATAGCAAAACTGACAGGATTTCTTCAAATCATACAATTTTGTCCGCGGCTGAAGTTCCGTGCGTCGTGCTTCAAAATACTAGGTTAAGAACCCCTCAAAGTATGGACGTGCAATTTGTACATTCCGATAGAGCACGACGAGAGGAACACAAAAATATCCGAATTGTCTAGATCCGAAGAGGTAACACAAAGTTATGAACAAAAGTGTCAGAGCACTGAAATGTGCAATCGTTTGTGCACGCAGGCACGATAGTCTCATTTTACGTCGGCTCACTAAGCCCGGAGAAAGTCAGATATGCGAAGAACAAGCAGGATTCAGGTTTGTTCGAGGGTGTGCTGATCACATTTTTACATTACGACGGATCTTGGAACATCGGCATTCATATAGGCAGCCGACGGTCGTGGTCTTTCTGGACCTGAGGTCTGCTTTCGATTCAGTTGCTCGTAACGTTCTCTGGAGCTGTCTCCTTCGCAAGGGAATACCAGAGAGATACGTGAATCTATTGAGATCGCTGTACGCTCACTCTGCAAGCAGAGTGAGAGTTTATGGACAACTGTCTCGAGCGTTTATCACTTCTAGTGATGTTCGTCGGGGGTGTCCGATTTCACCCTTCCTGTTCAATTTTGTCGTGGACGACGTTCTGGAGGGTGCGCTTCGCGAATCCAGTGAGCTTGGCGTTGAGCTTCTTCCTGGCGCTAGATTGACCGATCTGGAATATGCGGACGACATTGTCTTACTTAGCCCCTCTGCCGAAGACATGCAGACCATGATGAACAAGGTGAGTGACCGGGCTGGTTTGTATGGAATGCACTTCGCATCTTCAAAGTGCAAAGTGCTGCTTCAAGACTGGGGCATTTCTACCCCTACTTTCTTTATTGCAGGTAATCCGCTTGAGACTGTGGACAGTTTCACATACCTAGGTGGCACTATCTCGTCAGCCTGTAATATTGCTGACGAGATATCAGCGAGGATAGCAAAGGCACGAGTTGCCTTTGCCAAACTGCGTCATCTGTGGCGTCGGAAAGACGTTCGGTTGTCGTTGAAAGGAAGGGTATATAACGCCTGTGTGCGTTCCATTTTGCTGTATGGTTCGGAAACATGACCTATTTACAAGGAGGATATCATCAGGCTCGCTGTGTTTGACCATCGTTATCTCCGCCAGTTGGCCTACATTAAATGGGCTGATCGCGTGAGCAATATGGCAGTTCGCCGGCGCGTATTCCGGAACGCTCAGGATGCGCGATCAATTGGTCAACTAAGTACGTTGCACAGCTTGCGATGGTTGGGTCACGTGCTCCGTATGCCAGCTGAGCGTTTACCGTACCGGACATTATATACTGAGGCCACCAACAGTTGGGTAAAACCTCATGGTGGTCAAGCAACAACGTGGTCACGAAATATGAAGACCTTGACTGTTCCATTGAGCAAAGTGGACAAGCATCGCCTCCCTGGAGGGGGTCCTCGTGATCACTCAAACCGCTGGTTAGTGACACTATCCGAGATGACGATGTGTCGTAGTCAATTGCGTACATGTATCCATATAATTTTTCTATTTCTTCCGTTTAGTCTGCTTTAAACTTTGTTGATCTTCATAGTAATGTTCCCTTCTAGGATATTCCACATCACTGTTGAGGTGGCCGGCGGCCCGAGCCACAGTACCTTTGGTCAGGCTCATGGCCTTTATAATGATGATGGTAGTGGTGGTGGGGATGACCGGAGCGTACGGTTTTAATGTTCAAATGTGTTGAAGGTTTTGACAACAGCTGGATCAGCTTGGCATCATGCTTGCGGTTCACTAACCTTCGGCACTCGGTGATGATCGTCTGGAGTGTCGTCTCATGATTGCGTTCCATCTTGTTCAAGAGTCAAATGCGGATGTCAGCGTGTGCTAGTGACTGGAGACCACAGATGGAAACCAGCCTCTTGAACTGGTCAGCTGTCATAAAGGAGAGCTTGAGACGCTCACATCGTCGATTGACATTTCCGGTGTGGATAGCAGAACCTTCGAACTGGCTCTCTGTCAGCTGGAACTGCTGGTACCGGATGTTAAACAGAGCAGGTTGTTCGTCGAAGATTTGGCTAAGACGCTTGACTGTATCATTGATAAAGATATCGCAACCGTTCTTCGACAGAATGTAGTTCGCATATCGCTCGAACACCAAAGGACCCAGCTTGCACAGTTGCAGTCGGATAAGTTAGGCACCATCGGCAGCGGTCAGTCCCACCTGGAATACTTCCCCATGTTTTCGGTACAAGTTATTGAAATAAATCTTGGAGAATTTTCTCAGAATGGAACTCGGATCAGGTTCTCA
Source organism: Paragonimus westermani (assembly GCA_008508345.1). Classification (NCBI taxonomy): domain Eukaryota; kingdom Metazoa; phylum Platyhelminthes; class Trematoda; order Plagiorchiida; family Troglotrematidae; genus Paragonimus; species Paragonimus westermani. The sequence goes on from QNGE01004483.1 coordinate 14,249, forward strand.
ATGGACTCGACAGTGTGCGCGATTTTGAAAGGTGTCATTGACCGGACTCTTCATACTCAGCTTCTGCGTCAACCCCTCGATCAGTTTCATATGCGCTTTCTCGAATCAAGCCTGTTGATGCCGCAAAACGGCGGGCGATGCCATTGTGGATTCTTACTGCAAACTATGAGAAGACCCCGTCGCCAGTTTTTGTAACTGAATCCTATTGGACACAAACGCGGAGAACCAATACGAACAATGGTGGATGAATATTACGAATAGAATCCCCTCCCAGCTGTCTCTCAGAGTTCGAACCGTAGGAACCGGAAAACACGTACAAAGTAGACGGTGGATGGACGGGTGGACGCTTTGCGAATTTACATGAGGAACTGGTCGGTATGTTTAGAACGTCGTTCACCGTATGGCCTCGTCAAAGCCCGCAGGACTATTTGTATGCCATGCGGGTGCATATCAACATAACGGCTTGAGCTATGCATTTCGTGACAACTGGTCAGGTTCACTCTGACACTAACAGACCTCATTTCCCGGTCCTGTCATACCACAAACAAGCAGACTAGAGGACTTGTCCATTCACGGTGGGTGACTCTATATGTTTGGATAGATTTTTGTTACCCACCGATCACTCGAGCGGAAAAATTTCAGCTGTCTCAGTCAGTCATGTTAACTTGGGCTGTATGTAGCCTATGTCATATATATGGTGAGATCTGAACATTTGCAAAAGGAGTAAGACCGTGAGAAGCCGACTCAACACCATCTGCTCGAGTGTTTATCCCTGTACATTCAACCTTCTCTGTTTCCCACCGTCATTCTGAGCTTAGCCTGGACGTTCTCGTATGATCGCGTCGGTTTGGTATTTGTGCGAAAAATTAGTTGTCGGTCACTGTACTTTGTTCGAATGGTGCGTGCACCACCCCTTTTTGGAGCTCCATTAACCTCCATTTTCCCTGAAACTATTGACTGCTCAGAAGAACTCTTCTGGGGCATGAATACCCCATATGTTACTATAGCTAATGTTTAACATGTTGGGCACCAAGCCGCAATTCATTCCCGGAAACGATCCGCGATGGAAACTGTTGAGTTTGTATGATTGGTAACCTTGACGATTTGTTCAGTAGCACCGTGGCACTGCGATCCAATCTTGTTTTGTACACCCTGGAACATTGGTTTACCACTACGCGTTGCCCAGCGTTTTCGTGGATGATCGTGCAGCACAAGCGGCTGAACCATCCAAACTCAACGTTTGTCGAATCCTTATCAGTTCGGTTTTGGGTCCATGTGTACCCCTCAGATACTTGGGTTCCGGCAGAAAAACTGGTCAGGAAATGGCTTTCTGAAAGGTTCACCTGTATGCACTGCGTTAATATCCATTCGCAGGTTTCAAGGTGTCTCCTTAAAAAACGTCCGCGTCCGACGCACATCTAACGAGTTTAATATCAGCTGCTTGCATGCAACGTAAACTGTCGGTCAAGTCACTCATGGATACCAACAGGAGTAGAGGATCGACGATTGAACCCTAACGGTGAACCTATTTTGGCAGTACTCACTGCACATTCACCCCACACTACCTTCCAGCTAGAAACGTTTGGTTCCACTACTTATCCTAGTTTGCATTTTAGCTTTTGTTAATCTCCAACCCAATGGCCTATGGCTGTCAAAATCGAAGGTTTCTGGGCAGCTAGCTACGACACCTAGATCACTCTTCCCCATCCACCTTCTCCATTCTGAACACGGTATACATCACGAAAGTCGATCTGAAGGAGGATCTGAACATCGGGAAATAGCAGGAACGGATAATCGGCTGGAACGTTCAGCTGTATATCCACATCTTCACTTTGGAATATCCAACCTCTCCTTCTTTTTCTTAGTTATCTCACAATATTAGTTGGGCGTTAATATTAACATCCACAGGTTGTCTTTCGTTAACATTCTCTTATCATTTCTTGCGATTTGTTCCGACCCCCAGAAGTTGACGGTTGACTGAGGCAGAGCGTGAGCCGAGATAGCATCGATAAACACAGTCATTTATATTTCATTTGCAAAGAATAAACCGTAATAAAACAAGCTCCAAAAAGCCAACTTTGGTAGGAAGGAGGTTGCGACCTAGAAACCACCTAGGAACGTTAAAAATAATGTGACGAACATATGCGTCTATTTCGAAAGGTACAAAATTTATCCTGCCAACTGGTGTACTGGGAGATGAGTGCTATAGAATTTTACTCCCTCCTTAGTGCTCATCAATATGCGTCGGACTATATCAATATTAGTGAGTTCATATGTCACTGCTGATAAATTGGGGGTTGCAAATAAATTGATTATTCCCAAACAAGTCCCTCGTCTTTAATTTACGCATTTCCATGTGCAACAACAGAAAGCTGTCAAGCACGTACGCAGTTTGTAAACCAGGGTGTGTCCTGGGAGGTGTCGCAGAGGATTGTTCCCTCTGAAAATATCAAAGGTGAGGGTTTACTTGGGAGGGCTTTTTGACGAAGCTTCTCGATCTCAGGATCAGTGGCTAACGCGACAGTCGTGGCTGCCAACTCAGTGCCGTTATCGGCAGATGCACTCAGATTGTGAACGCGTAAGGGCGCGTCTGCGATAATGTTTTCGGTGCCTGAGATATGCTGTATTTCAGTCACAAACTGAGAGATATAGTTTAGGTGCCTAACTTCTGGAGAATGTTTGTCGAATTGAATGTTCAAATAACACCTTAACTGGTCGTGATTGGTGTAACCCGTGAAGGTTCCGCTTTCCATTGAATGATGGAAGTGGCGGATGCATAGATGGATTACTGGTAACACCCTATATACAATGAAGAAGGTAGGAGCGAGAATGCCCTTGAAGCAGCAGTCTACAATTTGAAAGAGCGAAGTGCGTTCCACACAAACCAGCTTGTTCACTCACAACTTGTCAGTAATTCGGCTCAAGGCATTCATGAATGGATTCCTCCCTGTCGGTTAGCGCGGCGATTCCGTTTTCTGAGATCCGGTGACACAGAAACTTTCTTGTGGTACCCAGGCATCAGTGAAAACCACTGATGTAATGCTGTCTATGATGATGATTACGTATTGTTGGCTATGATTGTCACGACCCCCTGAGATAGGAAGGCAAGAACGAAACAAAAAGATCGTAAACAGTTCCTCGATCATGAACGAAACGCAACAATATCGCGAACGAAACGAATAATCGAAACGCAAGTACTCGGAACAAACTCTCTCAACTTAGAACCCCCCAACAAGAGAGGAAAAAGACGGCCTTCAAACGAGCTCTATTTGCTGCTCAGCCCGCAGGCAAAAGAGTGGCTCAAAACGATTGTATTTATAGGTTTTTGGTGGCATTGGTCCTAGGACACTGAGCAGACCAATCAAAAGCAAGCGCGCGAACTCTAATCACCCAGAATGATGGCGGGAACCGGTTTCCTTTAAAACCCGAGAAAAAATAATTTGAACCGCTAAGTGTAACATGCACGCCAGCCAACTCTACTTTGAATGCCTGTGACTTCGCGGACCAACCCTCGGGCAACGTGGACGCACCAGGGGAAAGCGTTCTTCCGAAGTATGGATTCGAACAACAGTTCTGAAAAGAGAAACAATACAAGCACACATGAGCCGAAGGCCCAGTAAGCCATGCACACGACTTGCACAAACGAAAGCTGAAACGGCACCAACAACACAGCAGCACGTCCCGTCACACAACTCAAATTCAATTCGTGCGCGCTCGCTGGTTTCGGTTGCGCGTTACACTAAATAATACACTGTGCGACCCTGAAGCCGAATTTTCTCATTGGTTGCCCAAGCCGTACAATTGTAGCAGGCATATGTGTATATACGACAAATGTGAAATATATATGCAGACTAAATATATCAAAAATACCTAGGGTGTGTGGGGAAATATCTACGAACATGTGAAAGCATGTGGTGACTGATGTATAGGTATATTGTCCTGACCCTTTCTGCTACCTTGGCGTGGTGGTCAGGCTTGCGTGCTGTTTAGATCCTGAGGGCTGTGCTGCCTGTGACTTCGGTCCTCGCGGGTTCAACCTTGTCAGATTGGCCGATGGGGAGCAGCCAGACAAAAAGCAGTTGCGCGAGTGTCTGTGGGCTTCTATCCATTCGTTTCTTCGGCTTTGTTGGTGCATTGTATGATGAACGGTCTGCCTGGCTTTTCATAGTTGAGCGAGAAATTTGCCTTTCATCTCCATCTTCTTTAGGTTGCACTAACCTGCAATCCTATACTGCAACGCTTCTTGTATTACGCTTCATAAATCTTTCTTCTCAGTATAGATCTCGTCATTGCAGCCTCTCTCTGTTTACTTTCCGAGAGATAAGAGTTTCCCTTCCTTGTTAGCCAATCAACTGGCTAACCAGCATTGGCCGGCTGGACAGAAAGGCACCACTGGCACACCTCCCAGTCTTATTCCTTCGGGTTTACACCGGATATGTGGTGTGTTGATGGAACCGCAATTGGTGCAGCGCAAGCCAGTTGCAGTGATCGATCAGCGCAGGCGTCCTTTGGCTTCGTTCATTGTGACAGGCTAATCCGAATCGGATGCCACCAACCATAGGTATATTGTGACAGAAATGTGTATATATATACGTATATATATTTGCATATACCTACATGTACCTAGACACATATATATATGTATATATACGTGTTTATATGTACACATAGGTATATGCATACATACATGTATACATATGTATGTGTACTTATATACGTAAACGTGTATATATATACATATATATGTATATATATACTGATGAACGTATTCATATAGGTATATATGTGGAATTATATTTACATATATATCTATACATATATATATATGGAAATATAGTTCCACAAACATACCTTTATAAGTTCATCAGTATATATGTACATATACATCATTAGAGTGTATATAAATCTATATGTATACTCTCTGATGAGCGTATTCATGTAGGTATCTGAATGGAAATATATATATCTATATTTATGTATACAGTTATACATACATATATATATTTTTAAATTAATCGAAAGAGAGGGTAAACACTGAGTGGTGAACGATTTATTGTGACGTTTCAAACCCAGACTGGGATCCGTTATTAAACAAGTAAATGTTATATATATGTATATATATACATATAGATATACACATAAGTACGTACGTGTGTAGATATGTGTGCGTGTGCATATATAAGATATCATATTTATAACATGGCATAAATGTTCGTACCGATGTACATATATATAAGTATATATGCATGTAAATATGTGTACATCTGTACGAACATGTATAATATCATATATATGCACATATAAATCTATACACACATATGTACCTATCTGTAACTCCATATAAATATATACATATGTACATATATATGCCCTCAACGGTTGTCCACGGATAATGGTATTGTCAGTCGGCTAAGGACCCAGGAGGCTGTCACTGAAATAGGACTTAGTGACCCCCATCGTCTGCCCTCAGGGAACAATCGTACGCATGTTAACAGTAAGTGAACAGAGCTTGGGATGGAAATCAGATTGTAAGTGGCCATTAAGAGGGCTGTGGGATCATTCCATCTTGTCCTGAGAAGGACAGTGGGGCCGTTCTCGTGATTCACGTTAGCTGCTGAATTGTGTCACAGTCCAGGCAGATGAAGTCGACGTCGGAGTTGTGGTAGTCATCACAGGAATGATGGTACCAACAGCAGCACTTGGAGCACTGGACCCAAGTGACGTTGTCCTCGTCTAAGTCCACGGGATCTTCCTTCAGGTAGCATATCTGACAAACGTCGTTGTTTACCGGCTTTAAGATCATCTTCCTTACAATACGTTCGCACATCTTTGTTTTGAATTGTTTTAAGCCGCTCGTAATCACTCGCCTAACAAGCGTTGTTTCTAAGGGATCCCCTATAACTTCTATCTACGGCAAACTATCGTCAGTCACTCGACTTCCAAGTGCGGACTTCCTGCGCCCCGTGGAAACAAATGAGACACACACGTAGTGGGAATCGGAGTCGTGTGACTCAACTCATCTGAATAACACACCGCCTCGCCAGTGGATGGTATGGAGGGGTTCAAGCATTTATGAGTTGTAGGAGGGAAAACGCTGCACGGGGGAATATTTGAGTCGGTTATCAAGCATTTCCTAGCCCGTTTTACCTGCGGTTGTTCCAGTGGAACGGCGAAGCGGTCGTATCAGTTATCGGCTGGTCGTACCTTAATCTCGGACCACAAGTTATCAAAAGACTTTCTGCCGCTTATTTTCACGGTCTCTCGTCCAGGTAGTGAACGGTGCAGTATGAGAACTGGATGCCTGGATAACAACTCATTTATCCCACGGATCGTCGCTACATACTTGTTGTTATTGTCATCGCTCATGCAGTCCAAAGTAACAGCAAGATCTTGGCATGCATCTTCCGCATTTCGGATTCTATTTAAACGGGGATGTGCTACCGGAGTGGGCATGCATACTACTGGTTCCTGCATGTCACTGGGCGCAACCTCAGTGGGGGCAGTGTCGGGTAATGCCAAACTACACTTCTCCGCTAAACTGCCGATCGGCCTGTCGATTACGCGGTATACCGCGACCAGAGGGATACATGGCATCAGCCATTGTGGAAGAAGCTGCAATCACATCTACTATTTTCACCAACGGCAACTTGAAACGTTCGCTGTTTTGTGCACCGAACATTTAACGTTCCCTTTTCGTAACCGACGTCTTTTACCCGACTATTATCGAAATGCTTGAGAAAAACACATCATGCAAATTCTGATAACGGTTTTGGAAGTGCACAAAGGTTTTCGTATCCCGCCGGCGGTTCAAACAATTCCATGCGTTCTAAACCAGCAGCGCACAAACGATCGGAAAACATACTCTTTGAACGTTCAACAATATGTTTCATTAACGCATATACTGTTGAACGTTCACACACAGTACTTTTAATATGCCTACTCTCGTTCTCCACCCGTTTCATTAGGCATCACTGCGTCAGTTACACCTACCAACATGGCGTGCCACAACACGAAGCCCCCGTAGTTTACCTGGCCAGTGGCATCCGCCAAAATGATGTCTGTAAATCTAGGACATAGCTGGAAAGCACCTTTCGGAACGAGGAATGCGAACCGTAAATACTTCTCCCCTAACAGAAAGCAATACTCTCCTTCTGCTTTCAGCAGATCGCGTAATTCAACCAGCTCGCTCCGAAAGTCAGCCTTACACTGCTTCTTACGTAGATTGCGTAAGTCGTCTGCATGCATCTTAATCCCGAACTTTCTTTTAACGTACAACTTCATTTCATGAGTGCTTTTGAAGTTCTGCATCATCTCAGTTACATGCCGCTCATCTGCTATCCACAGACGTCTATTTCTCGGATATATGTTAGGTTGTCCAACTTGGAAGTCGTGTGAATGTTCCAGTTTGGCTTTCTCAATGCGATATGCCCCGCTACGATAGTGAACTGCCCAAGAGGCCTTGCAGCCGTAATCGGCGAATCTAAAAGATAATTGTACTAATATATTACCGTTTGGCGGCTACCGTACGACGACTACAGTGTACACACTTATACACGACACTTCCGTACGGGCAGCCTGGCGGCAAATCTATTCCCCTATGTTTCTTGGCGCTTGATGCCGTTTGCGAACTATTGATGAAGAAACTGCTACACGTTTCCCGTTGAAATCTGTTGAGATCCTTCTAGTACTCCCGAAAGTTCTGATAATTCTCCTTGAATATTTTCCAGAAAACGTCCTCGTTGTTCACCGCCATGCTGATTCACCGTACGAAAGTGACTTACTTGCGGTGGACCATTTAAACACCAACTAGGTGGGATAATGTTAGGATCCGTGAAATGCACATCTTCACACTCTTCATTTGGGATTTTCATTTTTACCATCTTACTGAAACTTGCCTTAACACTCGCCTTATACCAGTTTTCCTATTATTTTTGTATGAAAGGATACCGACTCTCGATGATGGCGGGCATTCGAGTTCTCAAAATAGAAACATCTATCTTCCTAAGGAAATATTGCGAGTTTTCGGGAAAAAGTGCTTTTCTCAACAATGATGGTGATCATTGTGGTCACCTATGACGCCATGTTGGGTCAGACACTCCACTAGGGCTCTTGTGAAGAACTAGCTGCCAAAAATGTCACCCAGACAGAGTTAAACGAAATCCAAACCGCGTATCACTTCACAGACGAAACGTTGTAAGGCTTGGGCGGTGTTGATCATGTCAAATGCTATTTGAAAGAATTTGGAAGGTACAAATGTGGTGTAAACTTTAGTTTTGAGTAGGTCGTCCTTGACTAGCGGGATCTGATGATAAGCGCGTACCAGATATGCCTCGCTTAAAATGTTTTTTATTTTTGCAAACAGGTTAGTGATTGAATCCTGTATCTGCGAGACTGGGTACTTGTCACGGGCGATTGCTTTGTACAACCCACGTGTGTGATTGCAATCACCGCAGGGCGTCGTTCACCTGAATTCTCGGGGACCAAACGTAACACTGAAGCCCTTGGACTGTCCGAGAGGCGTATTATTCCGAGTTCGAGCATGTGCTCAAATTGTGCTCTGGTAAATTTGAGCCTGTCGGAGACCAATCGGCGAGACGGGAGGTTCTTCAGCGCGGGTGTGGCGAGTGGCATTAAAGGTCTGTTGTTATGTCGTTTGATTTGCAAACTAGGTGAAGAGATCCACTAGTTGTATGGAAACTGCGGTTTGAGTGTATATGGGTGTTATTGCCACAACCGTTGCGTACGTGCCATGTATGCCCAGTCTAGTGCTGGAGTCGATTTGCGTACAGCTTCTCATCGACCAGAAGGTTAAAATGTCGGTGAAAATCGGTGTCGATTGTGTCAAGAGTTGGTGCGATGATTGTAATCACCCAGCAAAAGTTCCGTCACTGTTTATGGGTGTGCCGTTAGCAGGACGGAACTGTGGGCTGCCAGGGTTTGACACTTCATTTTCTGTGGCTGGAAACTAAATTACGCACCGATGCCAACCACTTCCTGGAACCCTTACAAAAATGAGGCGACAAGTTGCAACTCCGACGACGTTATTCGTCATTAGGGGCCAGCGTCAGTTTTCCCGCTTGACCGGCTGGTAGGCTTACGGTTTAGTGCACCCGGTGAATGGGATACAAGAACATCGGTGATATCAGCAGTGGCCGTTCTTTGAATGTGGCTCTGTGTGTTTGGAAATCTGTTGGGTCGGCGGCACGCGGGACGACCTGAAAATTTCGCTAAAATCGTGGCACAACGCTTATATATATATGTATATGATCAGGAATACTAACCCATCTCTGCTAAACTAGTTGACGAGGTCAGTACGCTCATTGGGGTTTAAAGTTGATTAGAACGGAAATCAGATTACCTGAAATAATAGATGTTATACGAGTGGACGCGATAGCTGGATCCTCGCAGCCTACCCAAACCTAAACATGTGAATGGGATGACGGGAGTTCAAACATGCGGTCGAAATACCGACTGTCTGTAGGAAGTTTAGCGTCGATCAAAAGTGTTGCGTTTCTCTAGCACCACGGTCTGCTCGACTTCCTTTGCTCATAGAGTTGACTGTTGGAGAATGCATTCGACTGGCACCTTGGATTCACCAAGTCTAATACAGCGTTTGAGGTGATGCTGCCTGCGAATTAACGTTGTCAAGCTGAATAACTGTTCCATCCCCTATATTTCGCCAACAAATCTTATTTTTAACTTATACCTTGTTCTATCACTAAGTTGTGTTGAACTTGTTTCAGTGTGAAAACGACTGTCCTGGCTATTGGATGTAGGTGGAATTTCCTGTCGTCTTTATATCGTGTATTCTGAAGCGAATATCTGATTGTGTACCAGCAACCGCAGCTCAGTCGTACACGGAGTACGATTATGGATAACTCTAATGGCTGGCATTGTGGACCGGGATTTCATGCCTATAAATAAAATGATAACTCAAGGTTATTTGATCCTAGCAGAGTAGTACGTTTTCAACTTACCTCTGTGTTGATGCCTTTCAGTAATCTTGTTCGTGCACATCATCCTCCAGGTATTTTCGTCCTACCTGTTGCGGATACGCCTTTAGGTGAGTTATATACTTACCTGCAAGTCGGTTTGTAACATCAGTTTGGACAGGTTTTGTGTCGGTCCGTAGCGGATATTATGTTGGTGGAATATTCCGCTTTCGTCTCTTGTTGGCACCCGATTTTCCGTCAACTCAGTTACCAGTAAGTTTTCAGTTGTCCACCGTCGCAAACTGTTGGTTATTGGGTCACAAGAGGAGAGAATTTCATCCCGTCTTCAGGGTTTTTCTGTTTCCGAATTTCAGTGGTCATCCGAAGAACTCATTCAAACTTGCATAAGTGCGCGCGGGTTAGGCCTATAGTAATACATCGTCCAATGCGTCATTCTTTGTTTAGTCGGTAAAGAATTGTACATTTTTGACAAGAACACACGAGATAAGCAATGCTTTGTTTACTCCTTATATCGCAGATGAATTACAAGTATTCGATGATCGTGTGTTTGTTAACGGTTCACGTCTTCCATTTTAAGTGATCAAGTTTTGCAGCCGTTACTCAGCGCCGTCCTTATGGTCTCCTCATGTACGCTCTCTTTAAGCTTCAGAGGGACGCTACCTTGTCACCAAGGCTGTCCTAGATTGGTGAATACTGCCCTAACCTTGGAGTTGTAAGCTCATTTCGTCCGCTAGATCTCCACCGCATCTTCTTAGTTGCACAAGCTGGTCAATAACCCCCATAACTTCATTGTCTGACACTGAGTCAACTTAATCATAACGGTCTAGCAGAACTATTTTGCACTTTGGGGCTTCAAAGCGCATTCCGAACTATTCAGCAAAGCGCGAAATAACATCTAGCACTATTGATACTGCTTGAAAGTTTTCAAAAACAACTTGTCTTCAGTAGGTATGAGGTAGACGGCTACATCTTGATTGCCGTAGACGGTTCTCCATCATATCCACTGTACCAAAATTGAGCAGAAATGTTTGTCTACGTTGCCGTTGATGGTGAAGCCGTTGCACAGCTCACGGTAGCCTCTAACCTGAGCTGAAGTATGGGTCTGGGTCGCCAACAGCTGTTGGGTATACCCCCGCGCTTAAGTGACTCAAAGCATAACTCGGTTAATTGAATCGAACATACATCCATAGTCCAGGTGAACGGCAATAGTTAGCTGATGGTACGTATGTTACAGCTCCACAATTTTACAGAGAGCAAAGGTGTGGTACACATATCCTCGTCCAGGACTGAACTCTTCCTTACTGTCTGTCTCCCGGGCTCCAGTGAGTTGACGAAGTATAATAGATCAATACACTAGTGGTGAGTGGAGTCCAACTTATTCTCTAAGGTGTTCACAAAAGCCCCTCTGTACTTTTGGGCGTAGCTGTCGTTGAATGGCCCTATCCTAGGAATGTTTTCCCGTTTTCCAAACAAGTTGAAACAACTGGGTCAAGGTTTCTACTAACGCCTCCCCTCCTGTGAAAAATGCCAGCACAAGGCCGTCCGGGCCAACAGTCGTGTTATGTTTGAGATTCGAGATGCGAAAGCGGATATCACTTTTGGCGGGTGGGTTTAAATCGGTAGATTTGTGACGGCAATACAGCAAAAGCAGGAATTCAGCTGTATCGACTGTCCGTGTTCCACAGAGCGGTCTGGCCCACTGGATTCAATTTAGATGTGCCGTCTTCCTCATTATTCGTTTCACTGACAGGCCGACTTCTTGACACGTAGTACGGATGAACACAGATTGTTTGTAATAAAGCGGCTTCCATTTTACTGATTTTCTCCGTTAGCCAAGCCTCATTGCCGGCTATTGGACTACGCCTAGACCTCTTTCGGATGTCCCACCTCAACTTGTTATATGAACTGCCATGAGGAAAGACTCTCTTCGGAGGTTGAACAACTGCAGCGATTTCTGTGAGGTCGATTAGTTGTTCAATTCATGACCCGGCGTGCAGCCCGCCATAGTGTATCTGCTTCGCGAGTGGCCTGTGAGGTTTGTGCCAAGCAGCTTTTCAGATCTTTGAGGATAGTACTGATTGACTTGCGTTCTAGGCCTATTTGTGACGTATACTGACGGCCAGATCAGTTCCTAAATAGCCAGCCGTTGCGATCGGTGGAATCGTTGCCTAGCAAAAGTGAGAACATACCGGCACCTGATCCGACCATGCATCCCACTAGCCAACAGCTGTGTTGTTCATCGAAGACCAGTCCTATTTCGTAGAAGAGGGCAACAAGTATAATGATGATACAGTGTCTGAAACTAGTGCTGGCTAAAAATGGCATGTGCTTGGCTTACATTCGCAACAACTATCCACCATTATCCGAGCTGTGATACCAACCCAAACCTGCAATATAAACGAGATTTAGCTCCACCAAGGCGGCTAACCTGAACGTTCCTGGTTTTCACCAGATTGACTAATCCTGGTTCCCACCAGGTTGACCAGATTGATTTTCGGCCTAAGGGAAGCAAGCAGATTTGAGTAATGAGCATCTTTAGCACCGGTATCAGTGCAATCTCGTAAAGCGCAAGCCGACAAAATGTTTGCTGGTGGTTTGGCGTATAGAACTTTCCTAACAGGACCAGCTTAACGAATGTCGTGGGGTTTACTGCTTAAGAGAATGCAACCCATCGATGCCTGATTACTACTGGCGCTCTCGTTTGATCATCATCATCACCACCACCAGCAGCAGCCATAAACTCACCCGTGTGTAAACCCGTTGCAGATTTGACATTGAGGATGCCATTCCGATAGGTTGGGTACTACCTTAGATTCTTGTTGATCTTTCTGCTTCGGAGTAACTACATCGAAGTCACCTAAGTTCATTCGCATTCTAAATAACAGACGGAGGGAGAGCGCATATTGGGTGATAAGAGATGGAACTTATCGAACCAGTGTTATTGCGATCCGCTGTCTGTTGTGAATCTGTAGAATGATTGCTAGAAATCGGGTCGAAAAGAGCTTGGGGGCCAAATTAGACAAAACGGACTCTGGGGAAACAGTATTCTGTTCTCGCTTGTCCACTTCGTTGCATGCAATAGACAGGGTTACTCGGGTTGTACCAGGGAACAGCTGCAACAGCTGTACACTTAGCAGTGTTCCAAGTATTCACGGTTGCATGTGGCCTGAGCTACTGCCAGTACTCTTGGACACCGACAGGAGGGCAATTAGGATTCGTAACCAAGGCCTTTGACTGAGAAGCCTAACGTGAAGCAGCGGATGGCTGGTGGTGAACCAAAACTAATACCACTTTTTCCTAAGAAGGTAACCGGCTTTTTTTCAATCCACAACATCGGGACCATGAGACATTGGTTCGTCAGATCTCTGTCGACCTGCTTTTCATGAGTGACTGTCAAAATGATCATCACCACCCAGTTCAGCCCATTTGTTCATTGCGATACGCAAACCGACACACGTCGTTGTGACGGTCTCTCTTACCTGTACAAAATTCGCACACTGAAGAATTCGGAAACAGCCGTACAGTTGCTCTAGAATTGGATTGCTGTCACGTGGGTGAACCCCGTGAATAAAAGTTGCTCAGTCCTCCTGGTCCTGAATGTTACCGTCACATTGAATAATTTGAGAGAAGATAGACGGAAAGCTTGCCCACAGACAGTGCCCATCACTTGGGCGATTAACAGTAAGTTACAGAATGAGTGGTTTGTCCGGGATTTGCGACACGCCATTCTCGTGTTTAGTTGGTTTGACCGTCAGTCTGGTTTTAATAAAACCATATTTGAGATAGTCGGCTCACGGATCCGCAACCAGTAACATGTAATCTGAAGACTTCAATGGGTGTTTCAGCTGTAGTGAACTGGAGCATAAAGCGTACGGCCCAGCGTTAGAAGCAGAAATGGATGTGGGTTTTAAGCTGTTGAAACCTAACAAATTTTCTAGCCCAGTTTTCTTCCCTCTTCCGTTTTTTCACAAGTGATGGTGGGAAGTTCGTGGCAGCTGTAGAAACTCTTGACTTGTTTCGGAAACTGAAGAAGTGTCTGGTGTCCTCCCCCGGCTGTTTCCGTTTTCAGGAATGAGTGTAAAGTCTGTATGCTAAACAGTAGTGCTAATGTTGTCTATACACTGCTTTGTTGTGTCATCTGACCGTCGGAAACGAGGTGTGTAATTAGCAGGCAGGATTCCGATCCGGTCAGGATACATCGATGATATTTCATAAGCTGCGGTAGGTCTTGGAGCATCAACATTCTTACACTCAACCGGGGTTATGAAACTATACTTAGTAGCTGAATTCGACTCATTTGTTCGTGGCGTTCTCTCCTTAAAGTAGTCCCAGGCAAATATCTGGATCTGCTTAGATTAAATGCTCAATCTGCAGGCAAGAGTGGAAATTATGAGCAGCTGTCTGGTTAATTCACCATTTTAAAAAATTTTTGACAAAGTTATCTGATCTCTGCCTCTATGATGGATCTTTTCGTGGATGACGCTGGTTGGTGGCTTAAAATGTCTTCCCGATAACAAGCTGATCGATATGCAGCGCCCTGACAGTGTTATCCTGTTTAACCGAAGACATGCCAAGTAAGATGAGCACTCGGGCTGGTCTGCACGAATTTCGCATCACATCCTCAAGGTGTAAGGTATTACGTCGCATCTGTGGTACCCTTTTCCACGCTATTTATTACAGGCTTGAATGAATGCTGATTGGGCCATTTTTGTCAGTTTGTAATATTGCTCACAACGTACCATTGAGAACACTGATGACACTCATTGCCTTCTATGCGTCGCGTCATTGATGGCCTCGCTGAGACGTTCAGTTGTCATTGATGAGAAGGTTGTATTTTGCTTATGTCCGACCAGTTATGCTCCATCGCTCGAAGACAGGGCTATCCACGGACTTGCCGTGTCCTGTCTTAGCTGTTCTCCTCAAGTAGCTTGTGTCAAGCGATCTGTTGACGTGAGCACCGTTGATTAATTGATTGGTTGGTTCGCTCACGGCGGCTATGATCCTGGCCAGAAGGTACTGTGGCTCGGACCGACGCTTATTCTAACAGCAACGTGGAGTGTCGAAGAAGAAATAGTTACCAAAATGTTTGGAAATTGATAAAAGCAATCTAAGTGGGGGAACTAGGGATGATGTGAATGTAAATGTCCCGTTAGTTACGACACGTTGCCATCTCGGACAGTGTTTCCATCCGACGGTTTTTGTGATCACGATGACCCCAATCGGGCATGCAACACATATCCACTCAGTGGAACGGTCTTGGTTTTGATATTTTGTGACCATGTTGTCGCTTGGCCGCCACGCGGTTTTACACAACTGTTGATGGTCTCGCTATATACGGCAAACGATCAGCTGGTATGCGAAATACGTGACCCAACCATCGCGGACTGTGTAACGCGATTAGTTGACTATTTGATCCCTAATGCTGTACATTGTGGAGCAAGCGCCGGTGAACAGCAGCATTGCTCACGTGGTGTTGGCCAATTAACAGAGGTAGTGATAACCAGACACAGCAAGTCTGTTCGTCCTCGTTGCAAACAAGCTACGCTTCCGAACCAAGTGTCTATTGTTCTTTTCAGCAACAGCTGGAATTTTTCTTGACGCTATGGATAACGCACGTTGACAAAGGTAATCTGTGGTTTCGCTTCCCTTGCTGATCTATCCTCATTGCAATTAGATGGGTGTCCACTGTCTCAAGCGGATTGTCTGCAATAATGAACTTGAGGGTGGGAATGGTTCAGTCTTCGAACGACAGTTTGCATGTTGGGATTGCGAAGCGTTTCTCATCCCGATCATTCATCTTATTCAACTTGGTCTGCGTGACTTCGGTAGATGGGCCAAGGTAAACAGGGTCATCGGCACCTCTGTCAGTCAAGATTATGTTAGATGAAAATTCAACGTCAATTTCATTGTATTCGTTAGGGAACCTTCTACTATCTCGTTCATGACGAATTTGAGTAGGTGGAGGGTCGAACACCCATAAGGTTGCTAAGCGCCCGAGGTAGTTCCCTATGAAACCTTACCCTGCATATAAATGTTCTCGCTTACACCGACTCAATAACAAGCGTAACTAGGAGTCAAGGAAAGAAAGCTTTCTCATATTCCCTGGTAGTCTCCATCTCTTTCGGTACCTGTCCACTGGGTTTATCGGCGTGATAGAAGTTCAATTCTGTGGCACAGGCACAGGTCCATCGAAACGTACCTCTTTATAAGAAGTTTTGATGGCTGCGTTGATTTGTTCCCTCTGTTCGTTAGGTTCTTCTAACTGAGTCGAATTGAGAGATATGCTCACCTTTGCTTGTCAATCAGCGGTCTTTCCACTCTCCTCACTCGAACGCCAGTTAGTTGTTCTGAACTCACGAGTGTATGACTTCTGAGTAAGGGAAAAAACAAAACGGGCACTCAATAGCATGAGCCGTGTCTAGATGACCTCTCCAAAATGCATAACGATGGTTAACAGAGCGGTGTTGCGAACAGTCAGATTCAAAATCACAAACCAACGACCTCACTTCAGAAGCGGAAGAGTTAGAGGCCCGTTTGGTAGGTTTTATCCGCCTAACAATTGGCGTATGGTAGCTGAAGCGAAAAGCGCAAACGGATGGTCAACTGAAGGATAAAACAAATTTTAAAAATCTAACACCAAGAAATGTGTGTAGACAATAAATGACCACAGGGTAATGATTGAGCATATGTATGCTGATCGGCGAAACAATATTTGGTAGTGAGCATTAATATGCAATGGGTTTATGCTTCCCTATCTCTCGGACTGTGCGAATGACCACGCTGTTGTTTGATTAACGTTTCGTTATTGGGGTTATCATATGCTTCAGTGTTGTGTATGCCAATTGACGGAATACTGCTCTGTGACATGGAAGTGATTAGAAGGTACAGGTGTAGTCTGTTCGATCGAAGGTGTTGGTAGTCCTTGCAAGTGCGTCGGAGGCATGACCTCCTCTTTGGGGGTCAGTTGATGAACAGAAACTGTTTCCTCCCTACCATTAGGAAAGCGGATGCACACGTACTGAGTTGCAGTGAAGTACTTGGACTTCTTTGACGGTCTTATGTTCTTTTTAAGTAGCGCCGGTCCAGTTTTACTAAGCCACCTCGGGAGAGTTGTTCGGGAGGTCGACCGCGGTTTGTATACCTGGGAAGCTGCATCAGCTGCGGTGGAGGTGTAGGGAACGAAATAGAAGCGCGTATCTCTAAGGCTAGGGCGATATTCGCTAATTTGAGGCATCTCTGGCGACGTGAACCGTCTTCAAGTATTTGACCACCGCTGTCTGCGTTCAGTCGCTGGTATCGGGTGGCACNGGTGTAGGCACCTTGATGTTGAATGTTTGAATATGGACGTATTCATTTTCAGTAGTTTGGTCCCTTACCGTCCCCTTCTATTTCCTTCTCTCTTTTTATATAGGGTTTTCTTTTTCTTCATGGTTGTGTGGCAGTTAAGAATTAGTGTGAACCACTGATGTATTGCTGTCTATGATGATGATGATGATGATGATGATGATGATGATGAGGTCGACCGCAGGTTATAGAGGAACAGTCATGTGGTTTGACATTAGCTGCCGTACACAAAAGTGATCTAATGGAGTGTAGTGCATCGAGAAAGATGACTTCACATTAGTTGGTTGCTAAATTGCGAGATTTCAGGGCGAGCAGCAGTTTTCCACAGCTTTCCATTTAAACGCTCCACTTGAGCGTTGCTCTGAAGATTGTGGTGTCGTTTCTGAAGAAACTGTTGAACACTAGACGAAATGGATGATGATTCGCGATAAGATTTAATGTACGTCGGAATGCCAAACAACAAGAACAAGTAACAAAAACATTTAATAACGATCTTGCCAGTCTGGCTTGGACATGCAAACGCGAAAGAAAATCGAGAATATTCATCGTTAGTTGTTAAGCGTTGGATTACTGGTGGAAGGGGACCCTTAAGGTCAGTCGAGAGTCTTTCGAATGATTATGTGGCTTTTGTGAACTTACCACGGACTTTGAAGAAAAACGAGGTTTTATTTCACAGCGCGCTGAACTTTTGGCAACAACACTTCGAACTTCTTCCACAGAAAAGCGAAGGTTTCTAGCGCGCATGAAGTGCATCAATCGAGAAACACCGGGATGATAGCGATTCTTGTAGTCTCTCCAAGTCGATGTTTGTCATTAGCGCCGCACAACAATTACGCGAGAGTGCATTTGCCGCTCGATTACATTTACCAGGTCGGTATACAACATCGAACTTGATTGGTGACATTTCCAGCTTCTAATGTTCAGTTTGATCGTTCTCGACTTTCTTTCTGTGCTGATTGTCGCAGGTGAAGGTGACAGAACGCTGGTCCGTAAAAAGTTTAAAATGGTTGCAACTTAGAAAGTGTTTCCATTTGCGTATGGATTACACGATAGCGTACTTTTCCTTTTTTACGGGGAAATGGTGTCGTTCAATCGACGATAGACTACGCGAGAAGAAAGTTGTCGGCCGACCACTTTGATTCAGATTGGCTGCGATCGCCACATCAGAGGCATCCCTCTCGACAACCAAAGGGGCGTAGTACTGAATATTAGAGATAGCGTCTTGGAACAGCTCGTCTTTTGGCACCCCAAATGCTTCTCTGATTTCATTGGGCATATGGAATGTGTTTTGTACCAGTTCGTGAATTTTTTCAGAGAAGTGAGATATCCACTGTAAGTAGTAATCTACTACTCGTTGCTGAGAATTCTGGATAAGAGGAGCTAATTCTCGTAGAGGCTTCAGACGATCAGGATCCAGTTTGATACTGTTCTTGGACACCTCATCATGAAAGTCAATCCGTATCTCCCATCCACGTCTAGGAACCTCCGATGATTGAGATCATGTTCAGCAGAGTTGGTTCCACATACCGTTATACCGTCAACGCAGACTTCCAATTGTTCGCATGCTATTACATTGTCAATAGTCCGTTGGGAGCATGCGACGCCATTTGTCACGCCAAATGGAATCCGACGAAAGTGACACAAAAGTCTGCAGGTCTTAAAGGCCGTAAACGGCTTTTCTTCCTCTCGAATAGGGACCTGATGATAAGCACTCTTTAGATCCAGAGTGTTATGTGTCCTACGCAGCAATGCGTTCGATCACCCGACTACCAAGACGAGCTGTCCAAGGGGAAAAGAAAACTCGATGACTCTTTCAGCAACCAAACGGCGAATTTCGTCGCGTACAAATTTATCGTCGGCTGGACTGTGTCTTCTGGATTTTGCTGCGACGAGCTTGCAGTTTCACACCAGGTTTTGGAAAAGAAGAAGAGGTTCGATATGAGTTGAGGTCAGTGAACAAGATGAAAACAGTAGTTTTATTCCACCGAATGGGATTTTGACGCTTCTATGAAGTCTAAGAAAGTCGCGACCAAGAATAACGTCTACACATGAATGGGATAAAACTGACCATTTGACTCCTTGGTACACAGTATCTGTATACCACTTGTCACTTAACAGGGCGGTAGAGGCCATTTTTAGCCTACTGCGAGATTTGTGAACTTTCCACTCCTTCCGTAGCACTACGGAAAACGCTGTATAACTTTCAGAACTGCCAGTGTTTATCATAGCTTAATAGCGAGTCCTGTTAATTTCGAGATCAATCAGAGAATTCGAAAGACAGTCCAAAGCAGTCGCTGATGTGGTAATCGAGACGGACGGGCAGGTGATGGAGGGATAGAACTCTGTTCCGAGGCCTCTGGTGAACCTTTGAAAAGTGTCCCTTCTCTCTACGCCCATTGCGTAACGCATTTTGAGCTGGACAGTTCGAAGTGGGATGTTTGTCTTCCTCACAGAAGAAGCGTTCACCAGTCGATGAGCTGGAGGCTGCCACTTCAATCAATATGGCAAGACTGGGTGACTTTTCCGAGACCTCTGTTGCAGCCGTTCATGTGTTAGTCGAATCGGATTGGTTTAGTTGGGACTGATTCTCTGCCAGTTCAAGCGGGTTAACCTGATCAAAGGCGGTCTGGAAGTTTAACGCTTTCTGTTCCGACAGTCTCTGTCGGCTCTCACTAGACAGCAAACCACTTATGAAAGCATCTAGGATTGCATGGTCTCAGTTGTGCTTGACTGTAGTGGCTTCAAAGTTAGTATTTCGCAAGCGGCCTCAGTCTTTGAGCAGACTGTTCTAGTGTCTGTCCATCTTCTTGTTCACAAGTCTCTAACAGGTGACGAGCGAATACTTCGTCCTTTGGACTCACATAGAGATCCCGTAGTATGGAGATTGTATCATCGTAACTGTCGTATTCGGATATATACTCAGACCAAGGAGGAAATATAGTGGATCAAGGTGGTCAGTTTGTTGGGATTGAGGTTGTCAAGGGGTGACAAAAAGTTAATGAATATACAAAACCAATAATTCCATTCTTTAGGAGCGTTACCTGCGTTGAGATCGACGTCAAACCTCTCAGGACGTAGAATCCGTTCCACCACGTGGTTGTTAGACGGTTAAATTGTTGCAAACGATGGGACTCGACAGCACAAACCAACGATCTTATGTCAGAAGCAGAAGAGTAAGAAGCCCGTATTTTAAGCTTTATTCGCCCAGCAATTGGCATATGACAGCTGAAACGGAAAGTGCAAATGGATTGTCAACTGAAGGATGAAACACATATCGCGAAATATTATAACATGTGACACCACTTGTTATCGGCTGCCGTAGGGTCGATTGTTGTCCGTGGATGAGAAACAGCGCGTTTGGTGGTTTGCATTACCAGACGTTAACTAGTGCACTGACTGTGACAGCACATAAGCGACTGTTCATTGGGATCCAGTTGAACTCAGCGCGATCCCCACTCCAGCTTGACCACGAGATTCAGCTTCGGCGTCAACAGAGACTCTGAAAGGAAATTGCTCAGGTCGACAGCTATCTAGAGGTGAGTACAAGTAGATTACCATGCTAGAATCGTTGAATTCACGTATGACACAGCATGCATCAAGCTTCAGACTTGAGAGAGTATTTGTCAGAACTGCTTGCTGACCGACTTGTCGGAGAGTGCGGACATTGAAAGCGTCAACATCCACCAGTTGTCTTGGATTTAGGGAGTAGTTAACATCTGAGGGAGCATGGAATGCAGAAACTTTAGGGGATATCATAAAATGAGAAAGTCTTGGTGAACGAACAATATCAGTGTCGGGTGAACCGTAACTTCTGATATTTCCCGGTTGTTTATGCTGCGAAAGAAGGTCGACTTGAGGGACCAAACCTCGAATCTCTGACGTATGAGACAACAGAATATTGGGTTTTTTTGACAGGCAATAACCGGAGCCAGTGGCGCAAGGGTCGGACTCACTCAGCAGTGAGAAGCTTGCTTAGCTGGAGAGCTCAGTGAATAAGACACTGATGACTTATTCTGATTACTGCTACTTTTTCTTGATAAGGCAGCAGTGTCACAACAATAAAAATTGTCCTGTTGTATGCTCATAGGATCATGCCACATTACCTAAGTACTCCTATGTGGTCAGTAGTGTGATGTGCATCCCTGTGTGTGAAACCACTTTTTATCTGGCTGCTCCCTTTCGTACTCTCTGACAAAGCTGTATTCGATATAACCAAAATCCTAGTCAGTATAACCCTCCGAGTCGATTTTCAAGCTTAACCATGTAGCAACTTCAGTGAGTATTGCGATTGTTTCTCAGGATGTTTCCAGAAACCATGGACACATGCAGAGAAGAAAAATGCACACTGTGATAGTTGGGACACGTGCTCTGAGTCCTTTTTAACATGATCACTAACGGCTAGATATGACAACGATGAAATCGTAAAATATGAAACGCTTCACGATTCCGTTGAATAAACTGGGCATGTGTTACCCGCTCACTTGTGAACTTCGTATTCGTTCCAATCACTGGTTGGGAGCGCCATCTGCAGTGACACCTTATTCGTATCCACACTTTTTCTAGCTTCTCTCTAGTGCATCTTGACCCAGTATTTATGCTTTCTCTTTGTCGGTAAATTTATGTTATGCGACTTCCTTTGTCCCTTACGGTGAACGGCAGATTGTTTCACGTTACCGTACGACGTTGATTCTAAAGTTTGTGAATTATTGGAAATTCCCAACCTCCGTGTTGTTGGACTAGAAGGCTGGGTCAGAACATCTGAGGGCGTACAGTGAGCGTTACTTATTTGCATCTCAGCCTAGTGGCTCATTGTCAGAAAGTACATGCATCGACTGCCCATCGACCGTCTGCATTGTGTGCGTACACATACAAGGTGATACCTTCAACAAGCAAGAAGAGGTTTTAAAATCGCTTACCATATGAACGTGATGCGGTTACTAATGTTTTGTTATCGCTTCATTTCCTGCTTTCTGTTTTATCTTCTACTTTTTTCTGCTTGTCCCTTTATTAAATGTTTCCATATCGCAATATTAAACGGGTTATCGGTCTGTTCTGAGAATCATGCACTACAACTCCAACTAGTAGTAATATTACCTTCTGAAGACACGTATGTGTAGGTGAGCTGCGTGCTGACAGACATTACTAAGATGAATTCGCTGGAAGAATGGTGCTCTTTTCACGGAGAACTAACAGTGTTCACGATTGTTATTGGGCAACAAACGTGTTGCGTTTTGATTGACCCTTTCGTTGTTACGTTCCACGGTCTTGTCCTAATCACTTCGGTTATTCAGCGCGTCCAAACAACTTGTTTTCCTCATCACCTCTTACAGACCATTTCGATGTGTTCAGCGGATCGCCGTCTTTAATTGATTGCAACAGCTTGTTCGTGGGCTCTGACTGGATGAACTTCCTTCAGTCCATAAACCACCCTGTTCAGCTTCATTACAGCTAATATTCTCAACTCACTCTGTTGTCAGAATTCGGGTCTGGTTGAGACTGTCTGTGGTTTGGCGCTGGCTTTTCGCTCCTGTACGATTGGAACACTCTCATTGACTGTGAACATCAGTCTCCAGATACAAGGCATTGATGTAGTTGCCTATGGTAGGATTGTATTCTCGACGTTCCTTCAGATGGACGGCCTGCTTGCTTGGGTCTGAATTGCCTCGATCTCCTGACCTAATTGCTCAGACGTGTCTTAGGTGTGTCTACCCTCTGATCATCCTGTGGTGATCTGTGTGTTTGTTTGGTTAGACTGGAAGTGACCTACTAGCTGTACCTGGCTGTACCTAGTCCATTTACCCGGAGGATGTTTACAGTCCGTCTGCCTTCGATCATTGTTGTTTCCGAATCATTAGTGGTGCGTAGTGGGAACATCATGACACCAGTGACCGAGTTCGCCGACGTATGTTTGCAACGCTTCAACTCTGTTGGTCGCTGACCATAATAGTTCCATCTCACAGGCTTTGTTGGTTTGACCACTTCTTGCGGATGCTAGCTCACCGTTTGCTGTGCTTTGTTGGGCCTAGGCTGGAAGCGACAGTCTAGTGGACTGCGTTTGGGATGTGAATTCACTGACGCTGAAGCTTGTTTCAGCAGAGCATCCCTGGCTGGAGTCCAAAAGACAATGAACGCCTTTGGTTGAGGACGCTGCTTGATATAGCGAAACATGGAAATTGATGGCACTTGTGTTGTGCATCTGTGTGCGTCGGTTCATTGTTCCTTTCCCTCTGTAACCCTCATTTCTTTATACAACTCCTTTGTTCTTGTTATATATTGTTACGCATTTTTCACTTCACGTGGTTGTTTGGCGCGAAAGTTTGCCGTCAAACTCTACATCAATGAGGCGTCCCCAGCTTTTTGAACGAACATTCGATACAACTGGTTCTGTTTAAGTAGCACACCATAACCAAAGGACGAGTTCAGTTGGGGAACATCTGCTTAGTTAAATTGTAGAGGGACAACTTCTTGCGGTGTCACTCATGGACGATGCTTTCCACAACAATTTGTACAACATCCGAACACAACTATTTTGCACATTTCTGTCGGTTTTGTGTGGTACCAGGTACAGTGCAACTACCGGTGTAACCCGGTAGGTGGAATCAGGGTGGTCACTTTAAGTACCCACGTAAGTGACGGTCATTCACATATTTGGGGTGAGTGATTCATGGAAAGTCTTATTCTGCTTCAGTATACTGGTGTCAGTGAACACGTCACAAAATAGTTCTAAATCCCAGTGGCTGCCCTGGTTGTACTAGCAGTTCTTGATCTTCAATGACTGAGTGCATATTGAAGATTAGTCGCGAGGTCTGCCTCACCAGTGAATTCCGTGTGCTGTTCCTCATCACGAAGGAACACGTCTTTCACTTTGCTTAGACACTATCAGTCAAATGCATCTTTAGACAGTTCGTATTAACACTGCAGCTGCTTTGGCAGCTGAGCGCGGTGCGATAAAGAAGAATTAGTGATAAATGCCCATCTGTGAATGTGTGGTTCCTTTAACCCTCTCTTCAGCTATCTATACTCCACTGGAGATTACTTGCATATGTGCTTATTCACAAATGTCGATCCAGAAAACGTTATGAGCAGTACGTCTCTTGAATGCTGCATAGACAACGGACGTCGATAGTTGGTGATGTTTTTGCACACGGCAGAATGTCGTGTCCGTTCGCGCTCAGGATCTCCTAGTTCATTTATCACTCACTAATTTATTCTCACTTCTTCGCTGGAAATTGCTTGTTATGGCCTAGAAACCAGCTGCTTAATTATATACTTTATGTATGGTACGGATTTCCACGCGCACTTATGTACGAGATCTGTTTAGTTTTCGGTGAACTGTAAACTGTTAAACCCTATGAAGTTTGATTTGCGCATTGCTTCCAAACGCGGTATTAATTAACTGATCAGCTGATCAATGCGTTACTGTATGATTTTTCAATCGTTAACTCTGTTTTCAAATCCTTCCACCCAGCGTATTTTTCTACCAAAAGGATTCTATCACCCCTACACGAACGCGGAAACAGGGGAGCTGTCCTTGAGTTCTGCTTTCACCCACTGGGACCCCGAAAAAAATCATCTGTGGCAAATTCTACACCACGTTCGTTACTTGCTCACCTGCCCTACTGCTAGCATCCGGGACCATTCTGCAGAACAAATCCAAATGCTCACCCGATCCACTGTGTATTCAGATGGTCAGTCACTGGGTAGTCACTGCATCACATATCCGAATCCAGAGGCGGCTGATTTGATCATAAACCACAGAGCGCGTTTCGAGGCGTACGCTCACCGCTGTGTCAAAACGTTGTCTGTTTGGTCGCAAAACAGCTCGTCTGGAACTGATTGCGCTTTGGATAACTTTCCTCTGAGGTTCAAAATTCCGACTTTTCACTGTGCACTAAGTTCATCAGGTTTTTGAGTTTTATTGTTTTCTGTGGTGGTGGTCTAATTTTCACTTATTTCAGTTCGTTTTCGTTTCGCATGTCTTTGTATCGATTTTGCACCAGTCTCGTTTCTACAACAAACCAGGCTTCCTGGATTATCTGAACACAAGTGACGTGTTTTGTATACATCCTATACTTATGTCTACTGATTCTTGATCCAAAGGGTTTTATTGGCATTACTGGTTGTCCGGATTTTCTGTTTAAGCGTATCTGTGGAAGCTCTTGTTCAACCTCACAGTAATAAACTTTATTCCACCTACCTTTTACTGTACATTCATTGATTCACATTAGAGTAATCTTCAGGAGCCAAAAGGCGTCTCCTAACAACGTAGCCCTGGAAGTTGTGCTGCGCATCTGAGATGCATGGCAGGTTTGAACGATGTTCCAAAATGTGTTGATATTTTTACTGGTCAACGCCTACGTTTAATTGCGCTTCCCTGTGATGCCAGCGGATAGGCAGCAGGGTAGTTATGGAACGAATTTCTCGTACTAGAGATCAAACAAGCTTACCCTCTTGGACCTGAACACTAAGTAGATATCAGTGGATACTTCATGTACGAAGAACGCCAATCCCTTCTTTATCTGCCTTGTACCCAGTTCCCTTGCGTTATGTTTTAGCTGATCTGGCTATTACTTGGCCGATGGAAATTAGAGTACCCGCTCATGTCTTGGGAATTCTAGGTTGTGTTTATTCCTTAAAATGAAAAAATCCGCCGTCCATTGAGACTTTATGGACCTTATGAAATTTGATTGGTCAGATCCAATGCTGCGAGTTTTGTCTTATTGAGTCATTTATGAACTAACGCGAATTTGGCTGCCTTGTACATGCGTCCTGCTGCAGGTAAAGTCCAAGCATTTCAGTTATGAATGTTTGAGCGTTGACTCCAGTGGATTTTGTGTGCTTGCTTCCCCCTCTGTCATCATTGCTGCCTTCCTCAATGCTGATGATTCGTTTCGAATTTGATTATTTCCATGTCATTCTTGCGATTACAAAGTAGAAGAGTGCCAGTGAGAACAACTACTGGATTGCCACGAATGTGGATTGCCACGAATGCGGATTTGTTTGTTTCCCACTCCTGAGGAATGTATGGCATTCGCAGTTAAAATCGTCAACCGGTTGGTTATCACTGTTGTCTACACGTTTGGCAAGACCACTATCGGGCCGTCCAGATGATACTCCTTTGTTCTCGATATAGGGAAAAGCACAAAGTCGGATGTGCGCCTTTTATCCAACTTCGACATTAATGAGTGTGATTTGCGACATTCCGGATATGTACCAATCTACACGTCACCGCTGATTAGTTGAGGGTGTTGTAACGTGTGGTACCTCCGTATGGTCTGATGTTTTATTTTTCTTCGTTTGTTGGTCTATCGTAGATTGACTGATGGGAGGTTAGACGATGGGATGAGTGGCCATATACGTCTTTTTAATATAAGGGTATTTTAGCTAGGGAAATTCGTCTCATTAGCTTTGGATCGAATACTGTGATGACATCATCGTAAGAGTGACACCTCTGTGAAATACGCTTGACAAATCTATCGTGTTGGGCTGAGTTTTAAAGGCCAAACTACCTCTAAAACTGATCAGTCGCCAATTACGTAAATGACGTGCTTCGAACTTTGTGCTTTTTCCAAAGAGGTTTATCGATCCAAATACCGGACGCCATTCAACTGGTAGCTTTTTATTTGCATGTCCATCGTTATTCGTTGGTCGCCTTACGTGTTCATCCAATCATTGGTGTAGTCTGCCGCTTGGGGATTTCACTTGAATGTATGGAATATTCGTCGTGCGCAGCCAAAATTGAAAAGATATGGTCATTGCGTCTACCAACTATGTTTTTGCTTCCTGTGCCATCCATTTGCTAGATAGGTTGCTTATTGTTGGTACTGTTGGAGACCGAACTACAAACGCTGTTGTGTCGTGGGCGGTGATTGATCAGGATGACCGGGACAGTTTGTTCCAGATTACCAAACTATAGTTATCATGCACATATGTGAGGTTGAACTTATTAGGAGTGCTAACCACGCCGGCCACCAATGAGATGGTTATTGGTGGTACATCTGGCTGTTTACCACTATGTAGCACGTGCACTCATCTTAGTCTGTCATGTGGACGCGGATACGTTATAGTGTGGATTCTGAAAACTTTTATGCTGCCCTGTATCATCGTTATATAAAGTTTTTGCTCAAATTGAACTTGCATAAATAAGACGGTTTTTTAAATTCACTTTCTGTGTTCTACAGCATTCACGGATGGAATGACGGTCAATTCATCAAACGTGCCCGGGAATTTTTGAGAGTGAGTTATATTATCAACGAATGTTTGTGCTCCTATGTGAACTCTCTGGAAGGCTGTGGTTAGTTTATTGTACACACCTTGCACCTGACTCATCCCATATGGTTTATATAGCTTGCTGGCCTGATTCACATCTTTTTTGAGTGATGGAAAACCATGTTTTGTAGCGATGCTCTCCATCCACTATTAATACGCACGAACATCTGCGGCCTCCGTTAAACAGGTTTAGGGAAAACATCACAAGGTATTCGTTATTCGACGCATCTTGTCGCATGTTTTGTAGCCGTTCAGAGCTGGACTTGGTAATCACGTTGGAGAACGGAATGCCTTGTCGACTAATTGGTCGTTACTGCGCTAATGGTAGCTAAACCTGGTGACTGACTGGAGCAGATGGTAATTGATATCTATCACTGATCTAATAACCGGATGACCAAACGGTGTTATACCCTGAATGGTGCAACTGGACACGAATGACAGTGCTGTGCAATCACTCAAAACGATATAAGTATTCATGAAACCGATCGCATCTTCTGCCCATTTATTGAAACCTACTGTTTGAAGCAGCGACTTTGTGACTGTTCTCCATACTGCGTTCCACAATTGTGTTGAACATTGTCCCACCTCGTCATGCTATACAATCCTATGTCTTATCCATAAGTATTCGGACAGATTTGAAGAGGTGCCAATTTTCAAGATTCTTTACTCGGGTTGGATTCAGACTGCCTAGTGGAACCGTATGCCCTCCCCACATTCTGTGATGCAGCAGCTGACCCATGAAGTCACGTTTGGATCCAGCCACGTATCCTCATTTTAAATTCAGAACTTGTTAGAGGAATTTATTTTTTCTCGTCCGAAACCGCATCCTTCCTCGAAAAGACGGTTTTATCCGATCAGAATAAGTGAAAATGTCGAGACCAGTCGAGAGGCAACCTTCACTATTTCTTTGCGTATTCAGCCCAGCGGGTTTCAGTCGATTGATTGCGACAGTCTCAGCAAAACGCAAGGATCTTGAACTGGGATGACGTAATACGATTCTGAATGCCGGGTCTATGGCGTGACCAGTGGTCAGGACGTGTCTCGCAACTGTGGACTGGTTGCTTGTGTGCTTCAACGACATTGCCGTTCTTCGATAACACAGAGTTCTGCACCCATTTTGGCAAATGTTCCTTCACCCCGAAGGTCAAGCACCCTTCGGTTCTACCCATGTAACTTTCTTGCCAGTTTTATGTAAAGTGGTAGATACAGTGTGAGATGTCACCGACAGGTTGATTGAAGGAACAGGCCGTTCCTGGGTCCGAGCTAATACAAGAAGTTCGGCTGCGTTGAATGTCTGTTTAATCGAACTCATTAGTTTTTATGTTGTTTGATGCATACCTTTAAAAGACAGTTCTATATAAACCTTCTTTTTCACAATGCCCACCTGTTAGGATGACGGCTTTGGTCTACTGTCTTCCTATGAAACGTTTCGGATAGCCATTCGATTGCAGTACGGACGTAATCAACCCTAGTTGCTCCACAAGTCTGTTCTGTATAGGGATTCGTCTTGCGCCTATGAATGTTGTATTCACTAGTGCACGTTCGTGATGGATCGGTGTGAAACTACTAAAGTTCAGGTATTGTCCGGACCACGTGGACTTCGCATTCAGCTCTTGTAACAAACCAATGAGTGTGTCTAGAAACAGCAAACAGTTGTCGGTCTCAACTTCACACGTTAATTTCAGGTTGAGATGACAAGGTTATCTACTGCTTGTTTGGACCGACTGAATAGTAGTATATCATCGACGTAGCGTTTGCAGTATGACGGACTCTGTCTGTGACTAACCCTTGCTCAATCCCTAACACGAAAAGGTGTACTAAGATGGGCGCTAGTGGACTTCCCATGGCTACCCCGTGTATTTGGCGGTAGCGCCGATCAAGAAAACGGATGCTGATGTTTTCAGTACATAGCGATAAGGCTTCCCTCAGAATATCACTAGGCAGAGTAATGTGGCTCACAAATATAATCAATTGCCTCGTGTAGCGGGGCGTTGCTAAACAGTGACTAAACGTCTATGGAACACATCAACTCATCAGCAAAATGGATGTCCATGTCACTGTTCAGTTCAAAAGTCCTTAATAGAATGTGCTAGGATGGCGACTAACCAGCGGGCCAATTTATAGCACGTGGAATTTTTCATGGCCAGAATAGGCCTAAGAGGCATTCCAGACTTGTGTGTTTTAGGAGGTCGTAGAGCCACACACACGATCCACACGATTTAAGTGCTTTATAAGTCCTGTGATCGATTAAGCACAGTTGTAAGAGGAGTTGAAGATGCCTTGCTATGCGACTTATTTCATTTACGTTGTCCACTATGTCTGTTTGCTGAAACTTCGTTCGGTCCTCTAAGATTGACAGCACCTTCATCACATATGCTCCCCTGTCTAAACTGACTGCCCCGGAGCCTTTGCCTGGCTTAAGTATTACCACATTTTTTGCTTCAAGTTCTATTATTGATTGCAGATGTTGCTTTATGAGAGCACACCGGCTGTTGATCGAAGTCATGATAAACCCATTAGCTATATCAATGAGTTTGGTCTTAAGCCAGCCTAGGTTGTCAACGGCAGTTTGCCGAGGATCTGATAATTGATCAGTTAAGCTCTCGAACTGAGCTCCAATACAAATACGATTAGGCCTATATGATGGTATTTTATAATCTAGACACAAAGCTAAGGCTTCTAATTACAAAGAATTCGACTTTATTGAAGTTCAGTATATACTTACTGAGATCGAGTGAAACCGGCTCTTCAACAGACTTCTTACGTGACTTCTGCAAACGGTTGGTGTAAGTCCTCTTCGTACGATCTATGATCGTCTTACAGAATTGTGTGAACACAGTATGACTTCATAATGATAAGTTTTCCACGATGAAAAGTAGACAGCAATGTGTTTGACACAATTCCACAAGTCGCGTTTGATAGGGCTATCGGCTGTCATGTGCATTCAGTAAGAAACGATATCTTGACAAGTTCACGAGCTATCTCTTGCATCTCAAGCAGGCCACACGGCGCGACAAATTGCAAGGTTCAACGATAATTCGTCGCTTTAAAAATTTGAAACAGTTCATTCTCTTCAGAAGTTTGAACAAAACCGTTAGAACTCAAAAACTGGTAGATGCGAGCATTTCGTATTGAATTTTCACTACCAAATTCATAATAACATAAAACGACTTTTTATATCGAACAGTTGTGGGGTGGGTGGGATGAATAGTCGATCGGTGGGTTAGGAAAGATTACTAACGAAAATCGAACGTCTTTTCGACGCCTTAGATGACGCAGGCTGGCAAACGCAAATCGTGTCTTTTTCTGTTCTCACTGACATCTCATTAGCAATATTGTGAGGTGACGAAATAGTGTTACCCAAGTATGTGGAACAGTCCACAATCTCGAGCGGATTACCTGCAATAAAGAAAGCAGGAGTGAGAATGTCCCAGTCTTGAAGCAGCACTCTACACTATAAAGGTTGGAAGTGCATTCCACACAAACCAGCCCGGTCATTCACCTTGTCCAGCATGGTCTGCATGTCTTCGGTAAGGGTCGACCTAGCACCAGAAAGAAGCTCCCTGGGTTTCTCGAGCACAATTTCCACAATGTTGGCCATGGCAACACGGTACAGGAAGGGGTAGATCGGATACCACTGACGAACACCACTAGAAATGAGGAACACCAGAGACAGGTGTCCATAGACCCACACCATTTCTGTACGCTGCCTTTTTATCTGGAAATACCAGAAAGTTACTCTACCTGATTTATGAATGTAATGACCGTCGAGTCGGTGTAAGTGAGATCACACATGGAAAAGGTCGTTCATTCATCGCTAGCCAATCCCGCTGACTTGTGTCTGTTGCTTCTAAGTTACTCATTGGCCTCATCAAATCGATTCACTAAGCCCAGGGAAAGTCAGATACGTGAAGAGCAAGCAGGATTCTGGTCCGGTCGAGGCAGCCTTGATCACAGTCCTAGCTTGCGACATCGGCACCACATAGGCAACCGATGATCGTGGTGTTTTTGGAACTAAAATCTCCTCTCGTCTCAGTTGCCCGTAACGCCCCCTGGACCTGTTTTCTCCGCAAGGGAGTTCCTGGGAAGTACGTTAATCTGTTGAGATCAACGTACAGACATGGTGTGGGTCTATGGACACCTGTCTCTGGTGTTCCTCATTTCTAGTGGTGTTCGTCAGTGGTATCCGATCTACCCCTTCCTGTACCGTGTTGCCATGGCCAACATTGTGGAAATTGTGCTCGAGAAACCCAGGGAGCTTCTTTCTGGTGCTAGGTCGACCCTTACCGAAGACATGCAGACCATGCTGGACAAGGTGAATGACCGGGCTGGTTTGTGTGGAATGCACTTCCAACCTTTATAGTGTAGAGTGCTGCTTCAAGACTGGGACATTCTCACTCCTGCTTTCTTTATTGCAGGTAATCCGCTCGAGATTGTGGACTGTTCCACATACTTGGGTAACACTATTTCGTCACCTCACAATATTGCTAATGAGATGTCAGTGAGAACAGAAAAAGACACGATTTGCGTTTGCCAGCCTGCGTCATCTAAGGCGTCGAAAAGACGTTCGATTTTCGCTGGAAAGCGGGGTATATGATGCTTGTGTACGTTCTGTTTTGCTCCATGGTTCGGAAACGTGGCTTGTTCACAACAAAGGTGTCAACCGGCTTGCTGTGTTCGACCATCGTTGTCTCCACCGATTGCCCCACGTCAGGTGGACTAATTGCGTGAACCACACGGCCGTTCGCGGGCGGTGTTTCGGAACGCTCGGAGTGTGCGATTAATTGATCAACTCTTCACGTCGGCGATGGTTGGATCACGCACTCTGCATGCCATTTTGATCGTTTACCGTACGGGGACTTATATATTGAGGCCACCAACAGTTGTGTAAAACCACGTAGTAGTCAAGCAACAACGTGGTCGTTAAATGTGAAGACCCTCACTGCTC
The DNA here is from genome assembly GCA_008508345.1 of Paragonimus westermani. Classification (NCBI taxonomy): domain Eukaryota; kingdom Metazoa; phylum Platyhelminthes; class Trematoda; order Plagiorchiida; family Troglotrematidae; genus Paragonimus; species Paragonimus westermani. The sequence continues at coordinate 46,763 of QNGE01004483.1, forward strand.
CATTGAGCAAGGTAGGTAGGTGTCACTGCCTGGCTGGGGTCCTCGTGATCACTCAAATCGCTAATTGGAAACGCTATCCGAGAGGGCAGTGTGTTGGACCCACACCATCTCTGGTTCCCTCATCTAGTGTTCGTGTGTTTTTATTTTGTTTGTGTTTATTTTGACCTTCTCAGTAACGTTTCCTCCAAGATATCCTGAGTCATTGCTGAGGTGAGTGGCGGTTCGAGCTACAGTATCTTCTGATCAACTTCTTAGTTGCATGGTGATGATAATATCACCCACTGCTATGCTGAAGTGGAATCACCTGATTGATGAGTGGTCACGAGAGGGAGTGGAAATGCGCGTAGGAATTCTATGCGGATGAACCAGAAATGTTAAGTGGAGTTGTGTCATTATCAGCAGTACCTCTCCATCTAGGATAGTTTTTAGCCAGCGGTTTTAGTGATTACGAGGACCCCAAGCGGCAGTGGACACCTATCCACTTCACTCAAGGTAACAGTCAGGACTTTTATACTTCGTGACCATGTCGTTTCTTAAATGCCCCTCAGTTTTACCAAACAGTGGTTTGTTTAGATAATGTCTCTCTACGGGATGTGTTCAGTTATCATACGAAGCACGTGACGCAAACAGCACAGATTGAACCTTTTGCATTCGACATATAGATTGCGGATATCGAGCGTGTGGAAATACGCTCTGGTCAGCGACCACGTTGCTTACCGCTAAAGCAGCAATACCACAAGCTGACGTTTGCGAACCTATCCATAGTCGCAAACGGATTGCGTGCCGTAAATAACGTGGAAGTGGGAATGCTCCAGTCTCGATACAACACTTCACTTTGCAGTTCCGAAGCGCAGTCCATAATAACCATCTCGATCTTTCACCCTGTTCAGCATGGTTTACATGTTCGGTAGATGTGCCAAGCAAGACAATATTGTGTGCACACTCCATGTCGGTCAGTCTAGTGCAAGAAAGAAACTCAACATCGAGCTGATTGGATTCCCCTTCGACGATCTCGTCCATGAAAAGACTGAACAAAAATACGGAGATTGAAACTTCCTGGTGAACATCACCAGACGTAATAAACATGTGAGACAAGTGGCTACGGACTGTCACTCTGCCCCTCAGGTTAGGCTTACAATGATCATAGCAGATTCATGCAAAGGGTTCGCAGTAGAGTCCAAGGGAACGCTATGGTTTTATCTTGAACGACATTCCGGAAGGCACGCTTGAATATTCGTGAGAACTCAGTGTCGAGTTTCATCGCGAATGTGTTGCGTCGTTGAATATCGGATCGTTGTGACCAGGTGCGACCGCACTTGGCCGTGACCTGAGTTGCTGGAGGTCATCGGATGTAATCTCACGGTATTCACTATTTCCTTGCTTCTGTTCGTTCGGATACACATCAACTGTTGATGTGGGGATAAATCTGGTAGTGGTCCTTCTTCGGTTACTTGTGCTGGTATATGCTTGCAGGCTTTTTTTATTCTGACCACCGTGGTACGACAATCTGGATGTTGCCAATTTTGTCTAAATTTTAGTAAGTACCAAACTTAGCTTAGAGTACGTTTGCCCCACGAGGTTTTGGCGTTCACGGGCTTATTGTTAACAGCACCTACAGCTTGCTCTTTCCAACTTCAGGTTCGATTCTCTGCTTGATTGTTAGCAAATGACCTTACGTTGCAGCAGTGTCCCAACCTGAATGCTTGTTTTCTTATTCCTAACAGACTCATGAATCAACCAGTCGTCATGATGATTCCAGCTCAGGTTCTACACCAGGCTACTCCTGGATCGATACAAACACCATGACCATTTTCGCCAACGAACATAGCAGAGGAGGTGACGCTGATGCTTGAACGGTTCGAATGGGCACGCATGTCTCCCTCGATGCATCCACTTGCGTGTGCGGACGTTTTCGCCCTCTTTGTGTCTCTGTAACTACATTGGCTGGAACTTAATTTGTGCCCATGTACAATTCTTATTTGTGCTCAGCTGTGATTACCATCAAAATGGACAGAACTTTCTTGTGGACACTGATTCTCTTATCGCGTTGTGTATAAGATTATTCAAACAATGACTTGCTTTGTAAAGCTGGAATTTTGAACTTACTCTGCTGTGTATGTACCACACCATTTTGCTTCTTCATTTTCAGTCTCAGTGCCTCAAAGAGCGCCCGATGATGCACTTTTTTTCGTTGGTTTTCATGTTTTGCCAAAATTGTTCAGATTTTGTGTAGTTCACTATAGCTTTGAGTAGCTGGGGTAGGGCGGTGTTGGACTGTGCAACAGCTGTTTCTGTTACCTAACCAAGTTAGCGTGGGACAGCTTGACGTGAACACAACAGTGCAGTCCGGGTACTCAATCTTTTCCTCAATCCAGTTTATTGAGTTACCCATTCGATCGATCTGACTAGACAACATTCACGAAAATGGGTGTGTGCGTTCACTCTGAATCATGCCTGTTAATTCTACCCGTCCATTTTGTTCAGCCTATTCCTTGTCGGGGATGACGAACGATTTCCTGTTGATCAAACCATGTTGACTGGCTGGAATATACGGTTATCCTTGTCATTTCGCCGTTCGGTACCACAGTACGCCAGTGTTTCACTCATTTCTGTCTATCATGACAAATGGAAAGGATGGCTCATATTAATGCGTGAGGTATTTGACATCAAAGTGGACACACTTTGTAAACCAGTTTTCTTTTTTTCAAAGTGTGTAGCCTCTTTATGGCCTTCAGTGCCTTACTTCCGATATGTGAATAAAAAAATTCCGCTCGATGCAATCGATCGGGCAAATCAGCCTTGTTGAGTTATTATGAGTACTGTTATTTGTTTCGAACTGTTGCTGGCCCATAGCTGAAATTTGCCAAAACCATCCACTAATTCCCTCTTACTTGAAAGCACGCCTCATCTCGCTAAATTTGTTAGAAAAGCTTCCCGTTCTGCGGCCAAGCGGTGCTTGATTTTCTTTTGGACATCCTTCCGATAAGTTTTAAATGGACCGTTGAATATTTTTTCGCTTGCCACCTGGCATCGAATATTCCTCTGGAGTCTAAGCCTACGAACCAACGATATCATACCTTTCCCCCGTATAAATCGTTCAATGGTGTCTACTGGAACTGTAGCTGTAGTTTGTGGCAGATGCGTCCATAAACAGTAAACGGCTGCCACCAATTCTATTCCTTAATATTGAACACTCGGAGCGGCTTTGTGAGATTACGTACACACTGCTTGTTTAATGGTAAAAACTAACAAAACGTGAAGCATGTCCCCAACATTTGAAGATATTCCAATAGCAGCCAGTAGACGAAAGTGTCAAAGTAGTTAGCTGGAACCGAGGTCATAAACCCGAAGATCGGATTGCTTTAGGTTAATCTCGTTGAAGGTGAAATGTGCCACGTGCAAACGGACGACTGATTTACCAAATGTGGATAAGACAACCTAGATTGCTGACACATGATGACCTTGATTTATTCGAAACGTCAGTATGCACAAAACGACGAAGCGAAGAAATCCTATGAAGTGTTGGCTGAATTTAGCTAATCTGGTTTCGATAAAGTTGAACAACCTTCTTTTTGGTTACAAAGGAGGCAATCCCTTTGATCAAACGAAAAACTGGCAAACTACCATTGATTTCCACAGCGACTTAACCTCAGAGTGACATCTTGATATTTACACGGTCTTATGAGAGCGAAACACTTTGTAGACGTGCGATCAGTCTCTTCTGGCTCTGCTGAGCTCTCAAATGGTGTGTTATACTGAAGTTGGGAAGCAATGGAGAGAAATCCGGTTTCTACAGACAAGACATCCCAAGTGCTCAAACACAAGGATAGATGTCTGGGAAATTCGAGCTCTCCGTCAGGATTGGCGTCGCTTATGTCTCGTGAACATTCCCAGCCAGCTTTCGGCAAATATGGGTTTGCTCGGTTGGCACAACCGTAGTTTCACGCAGCACATGTCCAACAAGTGCTTCGGTTGTGTGACTGCTATCACACGTGAACTTTCCAGATTGTGGCAACGCTGTCAGCCCAAAGATGTTCGAGGTGTCTGCTGGTTGTCAAAATTTCGATGTTTTCATAAGACTAGTAGGTTCGCCGGTACCCTACCATTTTAAACACTCAGTTCAAATAGAATAAGATAGTGGATTGTCAGGGTGATTTTACCGGTGTGCATACCTCAGTGAAGAGCATTTCTTGTGAACACAAAGCGCTTCCGGCGACATGTAGTAGAAGTTTTTCGCTGCATAACGATTCGTTAAGTCGCACCTCTTAGTTGGGTGTGGGAATTTTCAGGTGATCGTGGCACTTTTATACAATGTCAGTGTCAGGTGCTCCTGGACTACATAATATAGACTGGTATATTTTGCGTACTAGCGTTTGTTGGTTCTGCGCTTCGCATGTAACTTTTTGACCAGTTTATACGTTGTGACAATCAGGCAGCTGCGCTGAAACCGAACAACGATGGCGTTCATAGGTTGCTGGTGTTTTGCCGCTTGACAGACCCGACATACCTCCCGCATACGGCACTCCCAGAAAAACAGGGGGCCGCTGCCATCTCGTCGAGTGAGCGATTGTGTCGCCAGTTTCAACGTTCAGGCGAGTACAGGCTAATCAACTAACCGGGGCTGTGTGAATCACCTGAACATCTTCCTCAAAATTTTAAGTGTGCCTTATGCTATAATAAGCACAGGGACGCGTTCATAAAGAACTTTTGAATAATCCATCTTCAGGCCGGTGCAGTTGTTTAAGTTTATACAGTTAGGTCGGGATATCGATTGGAATTATCACAGAGAAACCAGGTCACTGGCCAATCAGATTTCAATGGCTTAATTGGTTTGAGAGCTCAGGTTAGCCATCTATCCGGTGGATTTGCGGCCATGGTAGACTCAGTGCCTGATTGAACCACTTTTGATGACATTACCGGGTCCAGCAGTCTGATCATTATAGCGTCGGTCGTACAATGTTCCTGTTCGGAAGGTTTTTGATGGGCTACCTGGCTCGTGATAGACAACTTGGTTAGCTCGATCAATGTTCAGCTGACATCCACTTCCGACCAGATGAACGAGGATAGCACTGTTGACCGGTCGTGTTTCCCTGTGCCCCAACCACCGGATGGATGGCCAATTGGCGCATTCAAACCAGTGGACGAGCGTGACCAATCAAGCCATCGAAAACTGATTGGTCGGTGACCTGCTTTCTCTGTGATAATTCTAACCGATATCCTTATCTAACTGTATGAATTTATACAACCGCACCGGCCTGAATGTTTATTAAACACATTTCCGCCTGCCTTCATCTTCCTTGATCCTGACTGATAGCGTTCTGAACGTGTGCTTCCCGTGATTAAAATGGGACACGTGGTTTTACGCAGGGTGACTGATATGAGGCAGGTTGTCAGTTTATGTACGGTAACATCCCCCCACATTGGGTACACTCCCCGTCCGTTGTGTTCGTAGGTCTGATTGCATATTACTGTCGACGCCTACACCCTGTCTTTCTGAAGTTAGCGGTTCATTTCTGGGGTTACATTCTATGAAATCGATTGGACACCTGTAGGAAATGCGCAGTTTTTTAGGCATTTCTCATTAATTGCGCCTGGAATCAATAATCGTTCTGGACGGACTTCACACGCAGGATGTTAATTCACTCCACTCTACTCAACATCAGATGTCCGCTGTCTAACTTGCTTTATATGACAAGGCTAGTATTCCTCACGTCCCTCCATCTCCAGTGGCTATCTCACCACGACTGAGTTTTTCCCCAAAGAGTGTCATCAATATTGCACGCGTTGTTCATCAGTTACTCGGCCGAATTGTGTTTGAAGCAACATGGAAACAATCCTTTCGCGAACATTTGTAAGACAGAATTATAGCGTTCCTTGGGGTTGCACAAACAACATTTTGCCACAGTTCGTGAAAACACTTTCGGTTCAGATGACACGTAGTGCAGCATGGCTGCCAACGCTGAATGAACCGACACACCTGTGTCTTTGAACTGTAGTTTGCCCGCTTCCAATACCGAATAAACGGCTTCCATTTATATAAAAAAAATTACCCGCGATGTCATTCACGGTTTTGAGGACATCAGATTTCGATTCGCAGTTAATGTGAATAGGAAAATCAAGTAGATACAAAATATATTCTTGAACATCTTTGAAAAGGAAATCAGAATCGACTTCAACGTCGGGATGTTCGCATTAATATCATGCACAAAGCGTAAATCAAAGACTATACATAGCTTTCAGCAGTTTCAGTCTAGCCATGACAAACAAAAGCCCGAACTTCAGCGACGAATATGTGAAAACGTTGTTGGAAATCCGTTCGACCTAGACGGGTCGGTTTGCGATCATGGAATGCGGCCGTGTAACTGCAAGCAATTGGCGGACAATTCATTGACGGATTCGAGGGCGTGCCAAGACGTTCAAACGCCATGTGGAGACGGTCCCGTGTGTCGGAATCTGGGCAGCTGTTGATCCACTGTGTGACCAGTTGTGCATAAGCACCCTGAAACGGCGTTATTCAGAATTACGGGAAGGAATAAAATGAAAGGCAACAGAAAAATATCACCATACATTCCTATCTATAGCTATTGAGGACCGAGTCCGGCCTACGGATCAAACCGTGAATGACAGCGACTCTACCGCCTGTCACTTAGATGATGGCCAATAAGCTCTGCAGTTTAATTGTTAGTTGGAAATACAGAATAGTTTCCAGTAACTCCTGACCTTCCAAATAGTTTATGTTCAACCCTAGAGGTCTGGGAAGTTCGAGTGTTTGGTTCGATGTCGTGAGGAGCATCTACGACCGGGAAATGACACCTCACAGAAATTAACTGTAAAGTATACGGGCTTGCCTTGCAAACAGTTAACGCGAGGGATTTATGAACCGTAAGAACATCCAATGCTGCACATTCCGAAGGTTATGCTAGCTAATCTGAGATGTGTGGATCCATGAACCATGTCTAATGCATTGATTTGTCACTGACAACCGCGAAGGCATACCTGCTGTTCCACTGACCAAAGAGTTCTCTCTTAGGTAATGGTGCCTGGGAGGCATCATGCCCACAGTGTGTTTTTGCACCCATTGATCTATGCTACTTCTAAGTCCTCAGAGGTATATACTTACATGTTTCGGCATCCATACGAATGTGCTGAACTTGAAGGGTGGGAAATGTTCAACCTCAAATAATGACTGAGATTCTATCAGTCTAAGGGACATTGCAAATAAGAGCACCGTACGTCTTTGTTCCGCGTGTCACTGAGACAACCAATCCTTGGAATAGGTCAGCTGTGAAACACGAGTCACGTGATGGTGTCCTGCAGTGTTCACAGAACAAACCTACAGACGGACAGATCTTGGAGTAGAACTGATGTTGCAAACGCTCGCAATCCTCAACCGCTGCATGACTGGTAATAATGAGGAAATTGAACATGGCGTATACACAATACAGAGATAAACAACAGGACGTAAGACATTCCAAATGACTTTTCATATTGCCCACGCGACCAACAAGATTGGTAGCAATAACGAGGCTTCCAAAAGAAACAATCAAACGAGCCGAACTAAGAACGCAACGATATACCGGGTTCATGTGAATTAAACTGATGATCAAGGACGAGAACACCGACTCCAGATCGACAGGGTAGGAAGCTTTGGTTATCAGACTAAACAGATCCATCAGCAGCTGCGTATCCAAGCCCAGTAATGAGCTTAGCCGACTTGCAGCTTGCAGTTCCTCACTAGACGGTTGGGGCATGGTACGTAAATCCAGACAGTAGTCAGCCAGGATGGTAAACAGTTCCAAACATCGATGTGTGACCGAGTTGTCAGGGCCGCTGAACGAAGAACAGGTGGGGTTTTTCGTAACAGAGACATCGTTTGCAGTAGAGCCAAAAATACCCAGCCGAATAAGACGACCGAAGTAGGACAGTTTCTCATCGGACAGTTGCGAAAACCCCTCGATACGCAGCTCACAGGCATACAGAGCTAAGGAATAAAATGGATTGCATAAATCGGGCACCTAAAGAAAAAAGAAAAACAGAGATGTGAACAGTAAGAGATGAAGGGTGTGGAGGTTAATGAAGTCAGCTGCTGTTCGACGAGTACTCGCAAATCCTATGATAATAGGATCAGCCACCAATGCTCATAAAGAGGCGAAGAGATTATGCCATTCGTGTTGCCCAACAATCATGCGCGCCAGTTCCCAGACCAGGTTTGCCATGGTTTAGACGCTATGTTGAATGGGGACGCACGCCCCTAATACACTACAGCTTCGACCCAGTCTGCATATATATATATATATATATATATATATATATA